>DWQW01000976.1:0-39402 GCA_018249695.1 Heliconius erato demophoon
TTTAGTCACTCCAAAGCGTTGCCTAGCTGCCAAGAAAGTCTTGTGCCGCGGCTGGGTCAGGAATTCAGACAAAGTAAATCCAGATCCTTTCAAGTTGGTTTTAGTAGACCACACTTTGTCTCTTAATGCTTTATCCTTAAATTTTAAAAGAATTGTGCGTGGTCTACTTGCATTGGGATGTCCCATCCGGTGACAGCGGCTAAATGAAGTGACCGATATGTGTGGAATCTTGAGATGATCTGTTAATTGTTTGCTAACACACTCAGATATGTCTTCATTAGGTATTTCAGGTACACCGTGTAGCAATAAAAATTTTTGTCTGGATCTCATTTCCAAGGCATCAAACTGTTTTGATAACAATTCTACCTGCAATTGAAGATTTTCTAGGGCTGTCATTACAAAAGTGCGGAATGAACTAAACTGTATTTGTAAACTGGACGTTGGACTTGTTGAAGGAGCACCAGAGCCATTTAACTGTTTTTGAAAATCCAACATCCTGGTGTTGAAGTGGACAGTTAATTCCTCCAGAGTATTTTTCATTGCTTCCATGGTTCCTGTACTTTGTATTGCTTTAAAGGACAACTGGCAGACAGAAAATTATCAAGGGCACATAAGCTAATTAGTTTTTTACAATTTTAACGTATTTTAAATATAGAGCGCAAAAAGTACGTCTTTTTACTTTTCCTCCTACCCTCAAAAAAAAAAAGTATTTTGAAGTAAATATATATAACGACCAAATTTTCTAAATAAGTATTTTTCTTTCCTAAGTGTGGATTAACACTTTAAAAATGTTTAAAATATTTGTATGAAGCTTAATTTTTTTTAATTGAATAGGGCATTTACCGAGGATAGCTATATTGTGTTGTTGTGTATAATAGAAGTGAAGTAACATTGAAAAGTTAGAGTAATACAGTGAAAAGGGAGAGTATAGAGTTTTCGACATCGTGATGGACACTACTACTCTAAGTTACTTCCACTTGACCAACCGGGTGAAGCTAGCCTTATTCACCTAGAATATGTTTTAATAATTAATTATTAAAACAATAATTAATTATTAAAACATATACCTAATTAGGTTCCCTTTATTAATCTTGCTATGTAAGGCATGAGTCAAGCTAAATTTTCATTTTTTAGGTTGTGTGTGGAGTGTTCCCCATGTATGTTTTGCGCGGTTAAACAGCGTGAAGAACTATAAATAAAATTAGAACTTACTACCAACGTCATACACGTCGAGAACTATTAAAATTAGCATGATTTTTTTTAACTAAAAAAAGGCATTCCGTCCCTTTACGTTCCCCCAATCACCAAACTTTACGTACCCTATCTCAAACAGAGCCTAACAGATAATTAGATTTACAAAATTAGTTTACAAAATGTCCGACCAGTGACTCTTGACTGAAGTGGTTTAATTAAATCTGATTATACTATACATATCTGTCTATACAGTACGGTTGACGAGTCGTGTCCACTCTGAACTTAGGCTTTCTGATATTTAGCTTATTTTTCCTTTAAATAATATAATCAAATGTAAGTGATATTTTCAAATTTAATATGTGCAGTTATCTACATTTAGCTTTAGTGCGGCCACGACTCATCGACCTTACTGTACGTAGTTCGTGCTTATATTAAATGTACCACGGTATATTTGATTTGGACAGAAACTACATAAGCTGATAGCATGGATGATGCAATCTTTAAGAAGGTGACTTTAGTCTTTTTTTATATCTATTTTTTGCTATAAATAACTTGTGATAGTTATTGAATACAGCTTCACGCTGTATTCCGCGTACAGCAGGGTAGGCAGAGGGAACCTAGTGTTAAGGCACTCCGTTCCCCACTTTCCGCCAATTTCTGGAGGCATTGCGTGTTGAGTGGCGGAACTCACCGCGCTTTCTCCTCGACACCAGAGCGGAGAACGGAAAATATAAAATGGAGATAGTTTAGCTTGGCTAGTAAGTCTCCGCTTTGGACTTCTCCGCATGTCTCCGCTTTGGACTTCTCCGCATGTCTCCGCTTTAATGAAATCTTCAGCAGTCAATACATAAATAATTAATTTGCCTTTGTGCATTTAATTTTTTTATACTTTTTATAGCATACCTGAGTAGGCAGAGAGAACTCTGGTCTTAAGACATTTTGTTACCTGCTTTCCGCTCAAATTATACACAGTGAGTTAATAAGTGACGAAATTTAACATCGCTCGTTGTGACTTAAAAGCGAATCTCAGTAAAACTACCCAGGTGATTCCTTTCAGTAAAAAATAAATAAATAATCTTTAAAATTTATTATTTACTGGGAAGTAAGATAAAATAAGGAAGTTTGTAGGAAATTGACGCCGGCGTGGCGCAATTGAGAGGAAGCCGACTGTAAGTGATGGTTAATTCGAACCTCGCTTGATGAATTGTTTATTTTTTGTTTAAAAATAGATACTGTTTCTTAGTGTAGTTTCCTTTATTTAAAAGATTATATTTAGTTAATTAGAAAGAGTTTACTACAACGAATTAAGTAGAGAGCTAATGCTTAACTAAAAAACGTATAAAACATCTTTCTGGGTATGAAATCATATAAATAAAGAAAAGAAAATAAGTAGAGGGAAACGTACTATTGTAAACACGAAGATATTGAGTTTATTTATTGCAAAAAGGAGTAAACGAGCAGAAGAAACAGCTGATGGTAAGCGCAACCTTCGTCCATAGACATCTACAACCTGATGAGATTGACTGGAGATTGGTTTTGATTCCCATGTGGAATGAAATATAAATATTTTCATTTCCTCGCTCTGGTAACGAGGCATATCTCAGCATTAATCACACACACACAATCCCACGAGTTTTCTGCGAAAAGTGGGGAACACACATCCGGTGTTTTAATGGGAACGAAGTGTCTTAACATTATGTTTTCGGGTTCCCTCTGCCTACTCTGCTATGTGCAGGATGCAATGTGAAACTAAAAAAAACCCAATCAATAAAATATTATTCTAATAACCATATAATTGGCGTCATCGCGTCAATTCGCGTCGCTCCAATAATGTCGCGTAGCAGGGGAGGCAGAACTTAGTGTAAACGATATCCCATTCCACACTTCCCATACAAATTCGAGACATTGAGCTGTTGAGTTGAGACGCGATACAACGCCAAATTATGTCTTACGTTCTTCGCTCTGCGAAGAAGTGAAAATAAGTTATTAGCCAAGTAGTCATCGAACCTTTAACCATCACGCTCATAAACAGACACTGTTTCACAGTAGATCTTATAATATATATTTTTGGGGGAACCTATTATTAAGACCCTCCGTTCTCCACTTTCGGCTGAGTTTTGAGTGTTGATTGGCGGAACTCAACGCCGCGTTTTGCTTCTACACCAGAGCGAAGAAATGAAAATATAAATGTAACTAAATATTCAATTTCCTCGAGTGGGGATCGAACCCACAACCAATCGATTTTACAGTTGTGCTCCCTGCGTCACGACTGGCCTCTACTTCTATTCTTATATTATAAAAGTCGAAAATTTATACAACAACCTATTTTTCGTCGTTTAGGAAAAACAAAGAAAAATCTCAGACGCGATGATAATAATTGTTGTTTCTTTTCATAAAATTCACCAGTCAAATGTAAATTTACAAATGATTAACGTAACACGAGTCGACATTTAGCTTCGAAGCGAAAATATATTATTTAGGTCGAAATTCCAAATTGATTTATGCTTTATTTATAATATTATAGCGACGCGCGCGGCTTTGTCCGTTAAATCGAAAAAGCATTCGTCTTTCTATATTTCTATGTATGTCTGTAGTGTACTTATAAAGACAATTAAAAAATTAAAATTAAAATTTTGATACTACAGGATTATATTATATACAGTAAGTCCTTACAGAATTTTTGATTGTTTTGGAAATAAAAAGTATAACTTATGTTGATACTTGATTTTTTACGTATAAATATAATATATTATTTCACGATATATTATAACAAGATAGTTAACGCTTCAATTTTAAAAAGTTTTTTACCATGCATTGTTAACAAAACTTAATCCAATTCTCAATTATATATATTTTTTATCTTAGATTATAAAACTTGATAATATTTTATAATGTTGTAGTACTTAATAAGATATTGCAGTAAATAGTAACATATGTTTAATTGTTAAGTTAACGTTTTAATTAAGAAATCAGACCATACTATAGATAGAATTAAGAAAATTTGGCTAAGTAATAATGAACTACGGATTCTCGAAATACTCGAACACAAAGAACGAGTAAAAAAAATAATATTTTTTTTTTATGAATAAAAGAATACCCACAATAATTTTCACCTTTCATTAATTATATTAAGGAACCATGATGTAATTAATAACTTAGAAGACCAATATTTGTAAACATTTATTTAATTAAATAGTTTATAATCGTCTTAAAATGATAATTTAAATTAATATTAATATTTAGAAAAGAAATTGAGCAAAGACTAAATATCATGACTTCATTATGTCACTTAAAAATCAAGGATGATTTCATCTTACCATAATTTTCTGTGTTTACTTAATATATTAAAAGTCACAATTTAACAGATAAACAGTTAGAATAAAGATTGAATTTAAGATTAACTTTCTATTACATAATATTTTTCTTTAAAACATAGGGCAGACCGCGTATTTCGTCTACTTTTCTCATAGTCAACCGGAACCAAAATAAAGTAGTTCAAATGATGGCAACCTCTGCTTGCGGCAGTTGTTTTACAGGCAACCATGTGTTATAGTGTTGAGCAGAGAATAAGCTTTAATTTGAAATATAATTAACTTAAAAAACACATGAGTGCAAATTATGAACATTAAGTGACCTGTTTAAACCAGGCAACCCCGGGGTTGCGGTTGACTCACAGGTGCCATTGTTTTTGCAATTCCTTATGCGCTTTTCTTTCAAATGATGTTGGATTCACATAAAAAACATGTGAGTACATTTTTGAAAAAAACGAATTACCATAAATTTAATTAAAGGATTAGGAAGATTGCCGCGCGATTTTTCTAGGCGACCCTAGTGTAATGTATTCTAGTATCATGTATCATTCTGAAAAATATTTTTTATTAAAAAACAGACGTCAATTTTCATATTTTTAACATTTTTAAGGTGTTTTTCCGCACTTAGGAAAGAAATTATGAAATTATGACTTTTATGGTTATTAAATTCCATACTCCTCTGTTATAATAGATAAGTTATAAGTATTTTTTGCTTCACAAACTATAAAGCATATAAGTAAATAGAGAATAAAAAGCATTATCTTCATTTCTTGTCGCAATCGGTTAAAAATAAAATTGCAATAGCACATAAAAGTTTTCTGAGTGGTTTAATCGTAAATCGAAATGCAGTGTATTTACCGACCTGACTTAAGTCTTCGCTAACATAAAACAATACCTAATTATAAATGAAAGAAAAGTTATTATAAGATTATTTTTTATAAAAAGAAGGTTGTTGTTATTAGAAAAACTGGAGTATATGCAGGTGAATTCGTGAGCGGTATACTACTATTTTATAAAAGAGGTAAAAATGGACATATAAAATTTAGAATTGTAAAAACGTATTAAAGTTAAAATTACAGGACTCGAACCTTGCTTGATGGTCAGAGCGCTTGGACGGCCTCAAGAAGCGCGGGTTCGAGTGTGTGTATGTGTTATTCTAATTAAATCAGCTTCACGCTGTATCCCGCACACAGTAGGGTAGGCAGAGGGAACCTAGTGTTAAGACACTTCATTCCCCACTTTCCACCGAATTCTGGAGGCATTGTATGTTGAGCGGCGGAACTCAACGCCGCCCTTTGAGTCGACACCAGAGCGAAGAAAAAGAAATATAAATTTAAATAAATATTTCATTTCCTCGTTTGGGGATTGAACCCTCAACCAGTCGCGTTTACAGTCACACTTTGTGCCACTGCGCCACTACTGGCCTCAATTATTATTTTGATTATTATTCTGAGCTTTGAGCTATACTTATTACTGTAAAGGTTAATGTTAATCTGTTCTGTAGTTTTTATGTGAAAGCGCAACAAACTTGCAACAAACTTTCATATTTATAATATTAAGTAGGATTCGTAGTGCGGAATACCACTAAGAATTCTACTAAATAAGTATTATTACTTTAAGTATGTTGTTTTAGCTTCACGCTGTATCCATAGGAAACCTGGGAACCTAGTGTTAAGACTTTCCAATCTCCATTCAAATAATTCCTCACTTTCCGCTGAATTCTTGAGGCAGTGCGTGTTGCTTGGCGGAACTCAACACTGTGTTTAGCCTTGATACCAGAGCAAAGAAAATGAAAATATAATATAGATCAGGAATCGAACCCACGATCTACCACTTTTACAATCACACGCTCGTGCCCCCGCAACTGGACTAAAGCTTTAAATATGTTGATAACATTATAATTTAAACAAATATCCCAATATAAATCTAGTCTATTTAGCAATAAAACAAATGTCGGTGGATCACCAGTAAGGGCTATAAACCCGATACTGCCGCTCGTAAAGCAGTCTCTCATTTAACTGAGACCGTTTTACTATCACTCTAAAGTCTTTTGAGTGCGTTCGAAATTATTGAATAACTTCGTCGTTGTGTATTGTTGGGTTGTTTATTTGTGCTTTTTTTGGTTGGTGTTCGTGTAATGATTTACTTACTTCTTCTTATGAGATATCTTATGTTTTACTTTTGGGAGAAAAGCAGAAAGAAAGAATATAATAATTTGGTCAAGAGTAATAATTTTGAGATTTTTTAAATGCGATGGTTATGGGTTCGATTCCCATTCGTTAAAATAAGTTATTTTTCTTCATTTCCTCAGTTCGGTCAACAAGACATAGCTTAACTTCAATAGGAAAAAAAAGTTAATCATCAGATTAACTTTACACTTTTGCTTACATAGTAGGTTCTACCATGTAATCAGGGAAAATCTAATATCGAGACACTTCATCGAGAATGGATGTAGTAAATTAGTATACGGCTTTAACATGTCTACGGCAATATTAATAGGGTTGTTGATAATTGTACGTAGAATTAGATATAAATTAGAACTATAAATTTACGATACTCACGATAAAGCTGATAGTTTTCTATAAGAAATATTTTTTTTTGTTTATTAGACAAAGTTAACCAGAAGGAAGTCGAAATACCCCGTTCTACATTTTCTTACAACAGTGTACGTACTAATATAAACACTTTAATCTGAATTCTAAGTAATTTATATTCAAACACGAAGAATAAACGCTTTTAAATCGTCAAAAAGCTACCACTAATGCAGGAAGCAGTTCTCCTTTGAAGAGTCGGTAAGTATTTTACAATCACTTCCGCTAGCGAATGTTTTATCAGTTTTTTTTTCAGCTTACATGGCTCTCTGCTCTATACGGGATGTACCTGCATAGAGCAGAGTAGGCTGAGGGAACCTAGAACCTTCCGCTGAATTTTTAAGGCATTGCGTGTGGAGTGGCGGAACTCAACAAGTAACAACTTTTACCTTAGTACCAGGGCCCAGAAATAAAAACATTAATAAATAAGAATTAATTCCACATAGAAATGGAACCCATCACCGTCGTGTTACAGTCACCGTCTCCTGCGCCACGACGGCCTCAATATTAATTAGTAATATGTTCATAGACTTCTAAGTATAGTATAAATAGCTAGCACGTTAGTAAGGTTAATTGATTTCTATTTGTTACGTCTGTAATGTATTATATGTGCGATTTTTTTTTTATTCGTAGAGTAGTGTCGTAAGCTGTAAGGCCCTGTCGTAAGCTCTATAACACAAACAATTACGCTGTTTTTTATGGAAAGGATAGGGCAAACGAGTGTACGGGTCAGCTGATGGTTAGTCAGCTCCGCCCACGACCCCGTGTGACACCAGAGAAGCTACAGGTGCGTTGCCGGCCTTTAAGGTGGATGGGTAGATGGGCTTGAAGGTACCCGCGTCGTATATAGCCAGAAACACTGCTGCAGGTTTCCATTCCACATTTCTGTTGCTTGTGGAACCGCACAGAAGTAGTGTGAAGAGAGAAGAGAATAACATATTTGAGCTTGTGACGTACAGTGCGTTTAGAAAGTTCTCTGACAGGTACCTGACCTGGTCAAATAGTACCCCTGTACTATTTGACCTCCGCAGTGATCTTTTCGCCACACAATAAACAATATTTAAAAAATATGATGAAAATAAGAAACGGAACTGTCAACAGAAATTTTCCTAACCCGATATCCATTGTACAGTATAAAAAAACTATAAAAAAATATAATTAGAAGTAGTACAATAGGATATTTTAATTATAAGACGCTAACACAGTTCTACTCCCCACTTTCCGTCCAATTCTGGAGACATACCGTGACGGAACGCAACGCCGCGCTTTGCCTTGTGAGCAGAGCGAGGAAATGAAAATATTATAATATTTCCTTTTTCGTGTGGAAATCAAACCCGCAACCTGTCACGTTTATAGTCGCCTAATTCAGGTCTCGGATACATATTTACTTATTATTTATATTATTTATTTATCTTATTTATATTATTTATATATTATTTATTTGGGCGTCAACTAGTAAAGTATAAGATCCATGAAACATAAACTGAGTGGACGTTATAAAGCCGCACCTACTGCGGCATATCCATCCGCGAAATGAGTGACAAAGCATTTTTTATTAATATTACACCTTATCGCGTATACACATTGTAAGTTATGATTTTTTTTAATTTAGATATATATGAAAATATATTAGAAAAGATAGATGAGATAGAGATGAGGCCAGTCGTGGCGCAGGGGCACAAAGTGTGACTGTAAAATGGATTGGTTGTGGGTTCGAAAGTAGATTATATCTGTTATAAAATGGAAATCAAGAATTAACACCCAGGGAGACAGTACTAAAGAAAGACAATTCTTAGAAAACAATGACGTATTTGGACTTTTCGAAACGTTGCTGGAGACGCAAACGAAATGTGTAAATAGTCTTTTTGCATACATTAAAATGTTTAATTTATTTTTTTGTTTTAAATTAAGTCATTTTAGCATCAAATTCTAGATCAACCAGAGAACTAGAGACCTGTATACTTGATGTTAATTTCAGTTTGGTACCTCTACTTGATCTTGAGAAACAATACAATATCTTTATATATATACTAGACGGACAGACAGATAAACAGATAATCAGTCAGACATACAATCAACAAAACAACCTTAGAAAAGTTCTTTTCGTTTTGAGATACCAAATCTTGATAAAATATTCTACATCTTATATTTTGATATATCTCCTACAGTTTTTTAAATTAGCTACGCTTTAGCTCTAAATATTCAACCTGCCAACGGAATTTGACCGGGGCTCGAACCCCGCAGGGTGCCCTTGCAGTTGTTGACTCCTCACAGGCAGCCCATAGTGTTTGCTTTTCTTCAGGGACAGAGTACCCTCTTCCCTTCCCACCGGTATCGCTGTAAAAGCCAATAGGGCTAACAGCAATTACCTCAAGTTCGAAAAAAAAAACGGAATTTGAATCCACAACCTTTTCCAGACTCAACTGAGCTACCATAGCATCAAAATTTAACGCATAGAAATATTAATATTTCTGATTATTTCAACACTATACGTAATAATTCTCGGTTAGGAGGCCACTGTACCGAATGGGTGGTTCTGATTAATTTACTAATTACAGTGTACAAGCAAAGGTCCGGCGAATAAGAACCATTAATCAAATGATTACTCTGTAAGTCCTTGGTAAAGTTTGTCCTATAAAATGAAAAGTTATTTTATGTCTGTACTTGTAATGCCGGTTCGATTTTTATTTTAAAGAATATTTGTAATAAAAAAAAAACTTAATTTCTTTGCCGTTCAAAACTGGGTGAATACTTGAAAATACAGTATATTATTGTGTTGAAGCGATAATTTGTATATTTTAATACTAGCGATCCATTCGTGGCTTCGTCAGCTTAAACTTATTGTTTTTTTATGGAAAAGACAAGGCAAACGAGCGTTCGAGTCACCTGATGGTAAGTGATCACCGCCGCCCACGACCCCGTGCAACACCAGAGGAGCTACAGGTACGTTGCCTACCATCAACGTGGAGATAGACGCGCTTTTTGAAGGTACCCATGTCGTATCGTCCTGGAAAAACTGCTGCGGGTAGGCCATTCCATTGTTCCGTTGTGCGTCGAAGGAAGTAAATAAAATTAAATTAAATCACCTTCCCGCTGTATCCTGCACACCGCAGGGTAGGCAGAGGGAACCTAGTGTTAAGACACTCCGTTCTCCACTTTCCGCCAAGTTCTGGAGGCATTGCGTATTGAGTGGGGGAACTCCACGCCGCGTTTTTGCCTCGACATCAGAGCTAAGAAATGAAAACATAAATGTAAATAAATATTTCATCTCCTCGAGCGGGGATCGAACCCACAACCAGTCGATTTTGAAGTCACATTTCATGCCCCTGCGCCACGTTTAATAATTTAAAAATCTAAAAAATATGGAAATATGCCAAATCATTGTTTCTTCCAAAACTTGCATAAAATATGTATAGTTTTAACCGTATACATTACTTGGGTGACTATCAAATAAGCTATTAGAAAAAGAAAGAAAGAATGTTTTTCTGTTATCTATCTCTCATAAATATTTCATTCGCACTATTCATTTTGTACGCTAAAGAGATTTACAAAAAAACACGCTTATATTTGTGTGTTTCTTATTACAATAATGTTGATAATTTTATCTTTTCTCGGTAATTTTCGATGGTCGAAAGGTAAAGGTGATGGTGGATTTGCCTGATGGAGCAAGTTAGTGTCTGATGGCGATAGTTGAAGGTTCGATCCCCATTTGAGCTAATATTAATTAGGTCGACTTGTAACTATGGTAAAAAAAATTATAAATTAGATAGAATTTGATGCTTTATGGTCAGCTTCACACAAAATTAATGCATATCCATCGAGTTGGTCTGATGATGGAGCCAGGACTTAAGTAGCGGAACTCTTCAGAGGTTACTACTTACCTTCAGAGGTTACCTAAACTCGAATGGTATCACCATTCGAATTTAGGCTCATACAATCTGTAGCGCCGAGCACATTCCATAGAATTTATAGCACTTAATGTAGAAAAGAGTGCTTTTTAGTTGTTGGTACTGTTTATTATCACTAAAATTTTTCGATTAGGCCACAAAATATTAAAATTTCTGCACAATAAAATTCCTAGTGAAGTACTAAAGCGTAAAGTAACGTATCTCAAAATCTCCATTAGCATTACATCCGCATAAACAAACAATATAATTGAAAAATGCTATATTTAAACTATAATATAAACAATTGTAACGACAGCGTAACAGAATTTACCGCATTATTTTGTGGAAACAAAAGAAAAATGTGTTTTTGCTTAACTTTTGCTGTTGTTATTTTCATTTCATATTGGGTGGCGGATATCAACGCTGTGCTTTGTCTCCCAGAGCGGCGAAATGAAAATGAATTGTTTCCTTGAATATGAGTCGATCTCAATATGATCGCTTTTACAGTAGCTATGTGCTATTGCGTTACGATTTTTTCAATTCTCATGTTATTTTTTTTAACTTCACGCTGTATCCCGCACATAGGGAACCTACCGTCTAAACACTTCGTTCCCCACTTTTCGATTCATTGAATGTTTAGTAGCGAAATAAACGCTTTGTTCTGTCTCAGAGACTTTGTCTAGTTTTTTATTCTCGAGAATCTAACCCATAACCGTTACGGTTACATTGAGATCCCACATAGAATATGTGCCACTACGTCATGACGGTCTTAAAATTCCCACTAAAATAGTAAAAATTACAAAATATAAGCAATCTGCTTATTCGCTGTCCGTTTCAACGTTTAACACGTCGAGAACAGACACTTTCGCGTTAATATTATGTTTTGTTTTTCATCTAACTGTTTACTTTGGCCGTCGATTTAAATATTTGTAATCTATTTCTTTACAAGTACGAAAGCATGTGGTGGTTGAATGTGAACCTAGTACTCTCCACATTTTTATTATTTTTCAGGGTTTCATATCTAGAATCAAAAGTGAAAACTAGACATGAAATTTTTAGTTAACGGGGAACAGAGTGTCTTAACACTGAATTCCCTCTGCCCTGCTGTGTGCGAGATACAGCGTGAAGTTATTTTTTTTATTTCAAACTAAACAAATTCTTCAGATTTATAACATTAATATTGACAGACTCTTGTATGACAATGTCAAAATTCGATTTACATATAAAATTCAATGCTTCTCCAAATTAAAATTTGAACCTACTACCATCATGTACACACACAAATTACTTAACGTATATATGTGTTAGATATAACTTGTTTTAACTTAACCAGATGACATAAGGTAGTTCGATTTCCTTATATTAATCGACTTCGACGACTTAAGCTGAATATTCCACCACATTTGTCCAATTGAGAAGATATTGAGAGTTGATGGACGGTTGTCATGACTGTGACCATAGCGACGACCCTTTGATTACTGTAGGGTTATTTAAATATGCTTATGTTTTCTTAGATTATCCTTGTATCTTGTACATAGAAGGGTAGATAAAGGGAACCTTTTAATCTAGTGTTAACACTTCTGTTTCCCAATTTCCACCAAATTCTGAAGGTATTGTGAATTGACTCGCCTTTGCCCCGTTACCAGAGCGAGGAAATGAAAATATGAAATATTTCGTTTCCTCGACCGGGAATTGAACCCACAACCTGGCACGTTTACAGTCGCACACTTGTGCCCCTGCCCTACGACGACTGGCCTATATTTAAGATAGTTAAAAAAAATCTGAATTAAATTCTTTACTTACTTCCGCCACTTGATACACAATATCTTTGAAAAACTGTAACATCGAGTTGTCCACATAAAAGCAAAAGATTCATATTTTTTTATTTTTAGCTTCACGCTGTGTTTTTGCTCACAATAATAAATAGATTTAGTCTCTGCTGGCCATTAACTCTGCTTTCTCGTCAGAAAAAGATCGTCCCTTAGGATTAGAAATCCTCTGTTCTGCTTATATTTTTTGTAAAGATCCTAGAAATGTATTAATTTTCATTTATCGAGACATGTGTCAATCGAATTCGAGCAAAAAAAAATAAAAAATTGGGCTTCATCAGTTATACAATTGCACAAAGAATTTGGCACACATTTTAAAATATTTTTGTCATTTACACCACATATAGGGGAGAGGGGGGCACATTCGAACGATTTTTAAACTTTGTGTCATATCTAAAAATTCTACGGTTTTTAACTTCTTTACTATTTCGCAATGTTTAGTCCAACTATTGTGCCACAAAATCATAGCATCATATGTAGAAAAATATATAAGCTAAAGGTGCAATATCAACTTTAGTAGCAGTAGTCAAATGTTCAAAGCTGCCCCCCTTGCGGGGTAGCTTTGAACATATATGGGGCAGTTTTGAACTATCATCGAATTCAATGAAATTAAAAGGCTTTTAAGTAATTTTATCAATAAACTTAACATTAGAAACGATGAAGTTCAAATATCAGTACCATGTTAACTTAAAAAAATAATATACCTAGTTTAATATTGCGATTGTACAAGTACTAGTGTTAAATAACTTTAATATTATTAATAGACTTTAAAAAACTTAAAAAGAATAAATCTAATATTATGAAAATAAAACAAAATATTTTTTTAAAAAAACACCTTACTACCCTAATTTGAACTTAGAAAAATTAAATTTAAACGAAAATATGGATGTAGTACGTGACGTAACCAGCAACTGAAATTGGGGGAAGTAGTCTACGTAAGAAATAAAAATCAGCTTCACGTTTTATCCCGCACTCAGCACGGTAGGCAGAGGGAACCTAGTGTTAAGACACTCCGTTCCCCACTTTCTGCCGAATTCTGGAGGCATTGCGTGTTGAGTGGCAGAGCTCCGCGCTTAGCCTCGTCACCAGAACGAAGAAATGGAAATATAAATTTAAGTAAATATTTCATCTTCTTGAGTGGGGATCGAACCCACAACTAGTCAGTTTTACAGTCATACTTGGTGCCGCTGCACCACTTTCGCGGTATTTTTTTACATATAATAATATTCAAAACTGCCCCCTTTATTTTGTTCAAAGCTGCCTCAGGGGTATTTGAAAATTTCCAAACGTTTTTTTTTTTTTCAAGTAAAAGTTTAAAAATGTAGTAATCTCTAGTTTATTGCACGATATATAAAACATTCTAACTAAAAGAGAAAAAATTAAAACCATATACCTTGAATTGGATCTCTGCGATCCTTACGCGTTTATTTAAAAATGCATAAAATTTTACTCAAAATCAAACACTCCTCGTAACTCAACCACGGGCTCTCATATATCAGCGGTGACAAGTGACACGAGTGCAGATTAGTGCTGCCACTACTCAAAAAAAATCTACCAAAATTTCTTTTTAAAATAGCTCTGTTAACACATATTTTCAAAGGTGCCCCTGTTCTAAGTTACCCCCCTCTCCCCTACATATAATTAGTTTCGATCTTGGCTCCTATTTTCGTTGTTTCATCTTTTATTTTTTTTCCAGCTTCACACTGAATCATGCAGATAATAGAGCAGGCAGAGAGCTCCTACTGTTAAGACACTCCGTTCCCCACTTTCTGCCGAATTCTGAAGGCATTATGTGTTGAGTGGCAGAACTCAACGCTGCGCTTTGCCTCCGTACCAGAGCGAGAAAATGAAAATAGTAAATAATTTATTGCCTTGAGTTAGAGTCGAACCCACAGCCTATCGCGTTTACAGTGCCACGCTTGTGCCCTTGCACCACGAATGGTCGCTAAATTTTAATAAGATTCGCCTTTACAGAGTTTTTTTTAAATGAAAGATTATTATTATAATCTCCTCTGAGAAAATTAAACCATGGTGGAATGAAAATAATTTTAATTATAACACTCCGTGGACGTAACGTCTTATGTTATATTAAATTTCATCTTCGTTGGGTAAATATTTTTATGAGAGGTATCGGGTTTTTTTAAATTTTTTAGGATATTTTTTTTCTATCCAAGCCAATTCTTGCAAATTTTTTATGTATAATTTTCAAATCTACCCATTTTAAGTTTTATTACTGTACAAGACTTCAGTTAAATTAATGTTAAGTTGGCACAAGCGTGCGACTGTAAACGTGACACGTTGTGGGTTTGATTCCCACTCGAAGAAATGGAATATTTAATATCTTAATTTTCGCTCTTAATTTTTTTATTAAGCTGGCCACAACGAAATCATTACATCTATGTATTTTTTTTATCAAATCGCAAAAAGAAATATTAACTTTAAAATATGAATGCAGCAATTTTATAAAGTTTTATTAAGACTGAGTGGTCTCTAACGACCTACCTATCTGCGGAACAGGTGCAAAATGGACATTATTTGAAAATTCGCTGATATCCACTGTAAGTTTTATAACTTACAGAATAACACGTTTCAATCTGTGTAATGTGTAAGAAATTCTGTCGTATGGAAGAACTTTTTTCTTATAATTTATATAATTTAACTAAACACTACAGTACACACGATTGGAACGTACAAAACTACAAAGAAAGTTGGAATAAAGCTGAGTAAAAGTGGCGATTAAAGATTTAAATTCAACAAAAACTATATTATGTCGACATTTATAAATGTAGTGTAATATATTTTGATATCAGAGAGAATAAATAAAATTATTTCATTCCACCGACTGAAAATCGAACCCACGACCGTAGCGTTTACAGTCATACACGACGGCCGTGCTTTCTTTTTACAATAAAATATTCACATATGAACCAAAATGGACACTTTTTAATTATATTTTTCTACGAATCTTAAATATTTTACAATATTTTAAGACACTGCTATATCCGTCTCAACAGCTTTAGCCAACCATTTTGCCACTGCACTTATAATACCAATCAGTTTTGCGGGTCACCCAATAGTCGACAAGGCGCATTCATCATTCTATACAAGACGAACGTCCGGAACCTCGCTCAATAGACGCCTAATTTATCTCGCCTAAAACCGATAGTCTCTATATAATGTTAATATAGATATTAGATATTTTATATAATTGTTATATAGTCAGACGTCGACAGTTCGACTCAAAAGTTAACTTATATAAGTATGTTTGTATAAAAATTCTTTTGTGTTTTTTTGTAGTTTCACGCTGTATCCCGCAAATAGCAGAGTAAACAGAGATAACCTGGGAAACTAGTGTTAGGATACTCCGTTGCCATTAAGACATTCCGTTCCCCAGTTTCCGCCGACTTCTGAAGGCAGTATACAACGCCACGTACGTACATTCTGTACTCAACGCCGCGCTTTGTCAGAGCGAGCAAAATGAAATTATTAAATATTTAATTTATTTCCCCGAGTGGAAATTGAATCCACAACATTAGGCGCAGAGGCACAGGCGTGCGAAAGTAACCGCGACGGATTTGATTACCCGGCGAATTTCACTTAAAATGCAGAAATAACGATGTAGGTACTGATCGTATCTTTTCATTTCCTTTACTAAGACGTTTCTGCTCAGTTGAGCTGATCTTTGTAAAAATAGTCTTCACATACTGAAACACTAACAAAGTGATCCTATCATAGGGTTCCGTTTATTTTAAATTTAAGTACAAAATCCAAAAAAAGTTTCCGGCTAAAGAACTTTATTATTTCATTTTTCAGATGTCATATTACAAATATAATATGGTATAAACAAAAACACAGGAGATCGAAATTAGTTAAAAACTCCAAGGGGTTATGTTTACTTCGCAAATGGCGGACAGTCTCGTTACGAAGGAAAGTTGGCCTTCCTTAATTTAATATTGGTGTGTTTACATATAAACACATTGTTTAATTTTTGAATTAATTGAGTATATCAGTCATAGCGAGAGTGACTGTAAACCCGACAGTTTGTGGGATTGATTCCCTCTTGAGGAAATGAAATATTTTAATATTTTCATTTCTTGCTTCTACTGTTTTCCGAAACTCAACGCGCAATGACTTCAGAATTCGGCGGAAAGTAGGGAACAACGTGTTTTAATGGGGGTTGAAGTGTCTGAACACTAAGTCACTATGTTCTTGGTACCTATCCCGCTGTATAAGAGATACATCGTGAGGCTAAAAAAACATTTCAATTATGGATGTCTTTGACTGTTAATTTGTTTTGTTAACATCTCAAGAAATTTAATTCTAACACACTTATATAATATGGTATCCAGAAAATATCAGACTATAACCACTTTTAAATAAGTAATATAAAAAAATATATTTGTCACTCAAAAGAAACTACCACTGACCCGGAAAGTAATTCTGCAAAGGAACTTCCTTTAATCTGATTTTCTACATTTTATTTTATTTTTGAGGTCGATGAGCAAAGCAGATAGTGAATTTTGTAAGAACTTGGAAGTTTCTTGTTACCGCGTCGACGTCAATCTTTTGATATTATATAAGGAAGGAAGCTGTGGTATAAAAGAAAGATGTAGTTTAAAAAAAAGATGTGGTTTAAAAGAAAGGTGTAGTTTAGAAGATGGACTTATTTAAACTTTGGTTTAACATTGATTGAGGTGAAGCATGATTTTGTCATTAAGCATGAAATGGGAAGAAAGAGAAGAAAGCAACATCGAATTTATTCTGTTTTTAATGTCGTGGTCTACTTTGAAAAATTTGGAACAGTCCTCATATGATATATACATACTTTACTATTTATTATATACTAATGGCTGTCTACAACTTATTCTCTCAATCCTTCCGTTTTGTTTCTCTACTCCCCAAGGGTTCTATATATCTAACATTAGCGTTCTACACCGCGTTGTTTCGGCTGTGCAATGTCCGTCAGTCACTAAGTAACGGAAAAGTTTCATATATAATATTTATATAGATATTATATTCATAATTTTCTTTTTTATCTTTCATTAAAAATATATTTATCATTTAGTAACTTATATTTTCGTTTCATACATTATGCAGTATTCTTTGGTCATTTGTAGACTGAAGTGGCATTCATCAGTCAGTTGACTTGATTATTATATTATCAGATTCTTTCAGACTAAGAAGAGTTGGTCTGAGGGGCTGAAGATAGAACTTGAAGAATGGAAATATTCAGAAGTTATTACTTACTAACTGGGCGCGCGCAGCTTCGCCCGCTTATTTTGCACCCTTAGGTGAATTCTAAAAAAACCACGGAACACGTTTCAATAAAATATTTTTAACAGTCTGAATTTAATTTTTTATAAAAATCGGTGGCGATTTAAAGATTTTTCCATATAAACTTTCAACTCCTTATTTGAAACCTTAGGGAGTGAATTCTAAAAAAATATGAAATCCGTGTTCAATAAAATATTTTTAAGAGTCAGGATTTAAAATTTTTAGAGTTAAAATTTTTCTAAAATCCCTTCTTAGTGGATGTCCAGATTATGAAAATAAACATCTGTCCAAATTTCCCGTTTCTACGGTTGTGCGTGCGTCTTACCTCAGTTAGTTAGATACATGTCCTTTTATATATATAGATTAGAAAATCACTCGAGTTTAGGCATATAATTTATAGCTCTTAGCATTTCATCTCTTAGTTAGCACTCGGTATAACAATAAGCGTGTTTTATATATATTTTGCACTACGAGTATATACTATAAGAATATCACCGAAAATATATCCCAAAATTGATCACGCAACAAGTAGTCTCCAAAAGCAAAGAGGAGGCAAATGTAAGAATTTATCTCGAACTTTTGACATTGCTCTCAGAAGTTTCACGCACTTTGGCCTGTCGTCTCCGAAAGTTATTTACGGCCACTTCCAAGATTGTATGAAGGAATTTCACTTTAATGTCTTTGAGATTTTACCTAAATATCATAGACATATGATAAATAAAATAATATATAATAATTATATATAGTTTTTTATGGCACAGGGCGTATCAGTTGGTACGCCTTAATTTCTCTATTTCACGTATAATGGAGAATATTGTTAAGTAAATAAAAATAAAACATTTAAAAAGCAGACTAAGAATGTGTATAAATCTTTAATAATCACAGGTGGAACAATAATAAATTTCGAAGCTTTTTTAATCGATTTAACATATATGTATATATATATATTTTTTTAATTATAATTCATATATAAAAAATATTTTTGTACGATTATACTTGGGTAATTTAGGAGGTTAGGTAGAGAGAACCTGGGAATCTAGTGTAAAGACAGCCGGTTCCCATTAATATACTTCCGTTCCTCACTTTCTGTCGAATTCTCGAGCCATTGCGTGTTTAGTGGCGGAACTCAACGCTGTGCTTTGTCTCGTAAACAGAGCGATGAAGTTAATATATCAAATATTTCATTCCTCTGAGTGTGAATCAAATCTTTTCATGTTGTTTGTTCCTTTTCCATAAAAAAAGATATAAGAGTGAGCAACAAAGTTTTGTAACATGAGTAAGGGTTAAGTTGTATGGCAAGTTAATATATCGTATTCGAGAGTAATAGCCTATTTCTTTACAAATAGTTTCATAATATAGGTTTTTATCGAGCAGAAATTCTAAACGTGATTATAGTGAGTTCGATTCCCACTTAAGAAACCGATTTATTTTTATTTTCCCACTCCAAAAGACAAAGTGTGGTGTTGAGCTCCGCCACAAAATGCACTTAACAAGTGGTCGTACTTAACTGGAATTCTGGTGAAACGCATATGAACTTTCAAATAATAAAATTTGTTTTACGTACGAGACTACTGCACACGCCGAGAGCTAGCGCATGTTTTGACACTTTGACTTTCATTAAGACCGTTCCGTTTCTCACTTTTCGCTGAATTCAAGTTATAATTATTTAACAGACATTATGTCTTGCATAAGGGAACCTAATGCCATGCTTAGTTACCACTGATTGCAATCGAACCCACAACTGTCAGGCTTACAGTCACATTTATCACATATGTATTTAAAAACATCTTAGTTAAATATAATATACTAGTGGGCGCGCGCGGCTTCGCCCGCTTATTAGGAGTGAATTCTAAAAAAACCACGAAACACGTGTTCAATAAAATATTTTTAACAGTCTGAATTTAAATTTTTATAAAAATCGGTGGCGATTTAAAGATTTTTCCATATAAACTTGCAACCCCTTATTTGAACCCTTAGGGGGTGAATTCTTAAAAACCATGAAACACGTATTCAATAAAATATTTTTAAGAGTCTGGTTTTAAAATTTTATAAGAATCGGTGCCGATTTAAAAAAAAATCCATACAAACTTTTAACCCCTATTTCATACCTTTAGGGTTAAAATTTTTCAAAATCCCTTCTTAGTGGATGTCCAGAATATGAAAATAAACATCTGCCCAAATCTCACGTTTCTACCATCAGCGGTTACGGCTCTGCGTGCGTCTTACCTCTGTCAGTCAGCACAAGTCCTTTTATATATATAGATTAAATAGGTTTGAACTGAAAAATACTAGTATTAACAAAATTATGTAATTACAACTGTTTCTAAGAGATCGAACTTTCGAAGGGTTGCACGTGGCTCGTGAACTATTGGATAAAGTAAAGTGGCTAGTCTGTTATTGAAAGGTTACAAATTATACAATTTCATTAATCTTAAATCTATATTATTGAGTTATATAATAGTTTCCCAAATATACGTCTTAGAAGCGTAGATTCTAAGTGAGGGAGGTACCCCTGACCTGTAAGCTTTACATCATTTAGTAAAGCCATTCTCGATAAATGGACTATTTAACACATTTTTTTTTTCAATTTAAACGTGTTAAAATAAACAAACTCTTTAGCTTTATAATGTTGGTATACAATGAAGTTTCTCCGAATGAGAATCGAACCTCAACCGTCGCGTATACAGACAGACGCTGTACCGATGCGCCATCACGATTTAAAACCATGAATACTAAAATAGCTTGAAAATTTACATATTACGAAATGCTTGTTAAATAAACTATCCCTTCCCCAAACTGATAATGAAAATTTCAATAAACTTCGTGCAAAATAAATGATCTGCTCATTTCAGTTAAATTTTTAATTTCCAACACAATTATTCAGGCCCGATCTTGTTCAAATTTAAATTGCAAATGGCCGTGAGCTGCATTCTAGATAATATATATAATAATGCTTTAAGCAAATAATAATAAATAAATAAATAATAAGGCCGTCGTGGCGCAGTGGCCCAAGCGGTGCGACTGTAAACGAAGGTTGTGGACTCGATTCACAGTCGGGGAATTAAATATTTAATTTTTTTTGTCCTCGCTCTGGTAACGAGGTATAGCGCGACGTTG
The DNA here is from genome assembly GCA_018249695.1 of Heliconius erato demophoon. Lineage (NCBI taxonomy): Eukaryota > Metazoa > Arthropoda > Insecta > Lepidoptera > Nymphalidae > Heliconius > Heliconius erato. Next base: position 21,204 of record DWQW01000976.1, read on the forward strand.
ATTTCCACCACTTATCACCCAATGCCGTACCATACATCGTTCATAGTAAGGCGGCAGAAGGAATCTGAGTATTTAGTGTCTAGACACTCTGTTCCCATTTAGACACTTCTGTTCCCCACTATCAGCGATATTATGGGGATGTCGCGTGGTCATGGGCGGAACTTAACTCCGCGATTTGCCAGGAAGGCAATTTTAAATACATATGAATTTTTTTACTAAGTGTGGTATGAATAACACTTTAAAAATGTAAAAAATATTAAATAGTTAATTTTCTCGAGTGGGAACCGAACTCACAACCGGTCACGTTTACTGTGGCACACGTGTGCCCATACACCACGACTGTTCTAGCTATTAGATGGTACTTCGACTCTATTTAGATATAAAATTATTTAGATTCTGTATTCTGTATTTGGTAATAAAATATTGTATGCTCCATTATACATCGAGTTCGCTGTTTAAGTCTAGTTCGTAGTTTCGAAGTTAAAACTTTAGTTACTGTCGATGCACGGTACAGTGACACTACAAAGTTATATTCATTAACTATTTACTAATTTAAAACTTGATATTTATTATCTATAAAATTAAATTTAATTAGTAATGCGTAAGTTTTTACACCAAATTCCCACAAGTCCTGTGGTCGCGACGGTTGTGGGTTCGATCCACTTGGAGGAATTAAATATTTTCAAACTATAACATGATAATGCGCAGCGTTGAATTCCAGCACTCTACTTGTGCGTATACGTATGAAAAGGAGTATCTTAACACTAGGTTTCTTCTGCCTACTCTTTTTTCTTTCACAATGTATTCCGCATATACTAGGAAAGGCAGAGGAAGCGTAGTTTTAAGACACTCGGTTGGCCACCTTTCTCCGAATACTCAACGCGTCTTGAGTAGTGGAGCTCAACGCAGCACTTTCCTACCAGAAAAAGTTAATGGAGATGGAGATAAAATATTAAATATTTCATTCCCCCGAGATGGAATCGGACTCATAACCGTTGCGTTTGCACATACTGTGCCTCAGCGTCGAGACTCTACTTCCAAACTTGTCTTAAAATGGCTCTGAATTAAATAACTCGAGCAACTCGTATAGTAAAGTTATAAGGTCAAGAGCAGGATTACCAACACTTGCTGTACTTTAAACAGCACTAAGCCTTCTTCACACCGTCAAAGGTATTAGGTCAATAAGGGATTTAGTATGGAACATTTTTATGTAGGAACATTGGGAGTAATTTTGATTATTATTATAAATAGTTTTTTGAATAAAATACTACTTGGTTACTAATTAAAAAAAACTAAACTAAACAAGCTTTACGCTGTATCTGTACTAAACGCTAGGATCTCTTCATACTTCTTTCACCTCGTCCACTGTCATCGAACTCTTCATCCACGCCCTTCGGGTCCTCATGTTTTTACGTGGCCTTCCTCCTCCTGTATCTTGTATACTGTGTTTTCGAAGGTCAACCGAGGCCTCATCCTATCTCTCTTACCGCTCACTTTTCCGTTATAAGTATTTTTGCCACTCTTTCATCACGCATTCGTTCGACGTGCGCAAACTAGTTCAGCACCTGCCATTCTGTGTATCTCTTCATTGCGGATTCGATCAGCTAAACTCCACGTGTCGTACAAAGTGAACGCATCTAATAGCATTCATCTTTCTGTCATTCTTCTTCCGTAATACCCACGTTCGGTAATATCTCTGCCGTATATCAGCGTGGGTACCAACACTGCACAGTGTACGGACAAACGCGCAGCTGTACTGACGTTTCGCCCTCTGATCAATGCAGCTAAGGCACCGTTAATTTAATTACCGGCAGCAATACACCTTTCCGCATCTATCTCGTGTCTTCCATCTCTACTGAACATACTTCCCAAATATATTACTAATTCATATGCGTATAATTTATTTTTTTAGATAATATATTAGTGTGTTTTAAGCTGTAGAAGCTAAGAAATTTAAAAGTCAAATTGTAATTTTTATAAGCATTTTTACTAGAAATGTAGCAACACATAATTTTTTCACTTTACTCTTTTGGCCTCACGCAGTCCCTAATACACCCAATAAGTGTAAACCAATATATAATGAAATAATGTGTTACCTACCCGTTATTATTCAACTGGGCGTTAAATGCAAGTGTATCAAAGGGCGATGTTTGATCTAAGACAACACAAGAGAGACGGGAGCCATTGCGTTCGTAAGTAAACAAGTAAATAACAAAGTCCAGAGTTGAGTTTCGCCGCTCAACGCCGAAAGCGAGGAATGGAAATGTTAATGATAACAGAATGTCTTAACACTAGGTCCCAGGTTCCCTCTGCCTGCTACTTACGGGTCACAGCGTGAAGTTAAAAATAAGTAAACAGTAAACTAATCAATTTAAAACAAAAGAAAATCTATAAAACTAATATTTATCGGTCACACAAACTTCCGCCATACAACGCTGATGAGAACAATGAGGCATTGTTTGGATCACTTTAAAGTTTTCCTTCAAAGGCATCACAAAAGACTGGATAGGAGTTATCCGCAGCTACTAAATTTTAACGTCATTTGAGGACTAAATCTAAATATGAATTGAAAATTTTACTTAAGCTTGAGTTTTTTTATAATCCAAACTAATTCCCCAATTACTTCCGGTAATCCCCAAAAATAGTTATTTTGGATATGCTACCTGTATTAATATAGGTTTGAGGCATTTTTATATAGAATTATCTATCTTTATATAAATAACATTAGAAGTTAATTATAAATCTTTTAACTACTACAAACTACGGAAAACTATCAATTTTCGTCTATCAGTCATAAGACAACTTAGTTAGAAAATTTGCCATTTTTTAACCATTTGTTAATATCATATTTTTATTACATAAAGGCCGTTGCGCAAGGACATACCTTGCATATGGTAAACGCGATGGTCATGGGTTCGAATCTCACTCCGGAGAATAAAATATATAACATTTTCATTTCCTCACTCTGGCAATGGCTCAAAAATTCAGTGTCTGTGAGTGTGTGAGAACGTGAACGTGATAGTGAGAACGTGAGTGAGAGACGGCTGTGTGAGAACGGACTGTCTTAACAATAGATTACCAGTTTCTCCCTGCCTACCCTGCTATGTGCAGATTACAACGTGAAGCTTATAAAGAAGCAAGCGTTGTGGCGCAGAAAAACGCTTGTGCCACGACTGTCACGATGATTATATTTTATTTATTTTCAATTTCTTATTTTTGGTTACGCAGCGTTAAGTTTCGTCAAGCACATAATATCTTGAAAAAAGGAACAGACAAGAAGCGAAAACAGGAAACAGAATGTCAGAGTAAGAACAGTGTCTTAAAAATATATATTTTGCTAAATGTTATGTACATTCCTAAGTAAAGTCAGTCAATCTATACTGTACTTAAAAATAAGGATGACAATTTTTCAAAGAATTTCCTAATAACACACAAATTTAATTAGATTTTTATCCCTTCAGCCATAATAGAATCACTGGATTTTCAGTATATCCTCTCCATATAGAAAGGATTTTTCGTTGATTGGAAAATATTCTTTTTTTTTGCCAAATAACTTTTATTAACGTTCAACGTTCTCGGGATTAATATGGATTAATTATATGTTGTCGTTTAAAATAAAGTTGATATAGTATTAATTTTGAAGCGTGCGTAAACGTGACAGGTTGTGAGTTCGATTCAATTCGAGGAACTCAATATTTAAAATTTTCATTTTTTCGCTCATAGCATGGCGCAGAGTTTCGTCACTCAACACGCAATGCCTCCTGTATTTGACAGAAAGTGGGTAGCGGAAATGTTTTAATGAAGAAGATGTGTCTTACACTGGGTCTTTCTACTTCTCCCTTCCTGATTACATTATTACTGGGTTCTTTCACAAGTAGCGTTGAAACTCCGACTCTAAATGAAAAAATAAAAAACCGATCCAGCGCGAGTCGCCAACCAAGGGTTCCGTACAAAAATTGAAGATCTGATACCTCACTTGAACTAGTAGCTTTAATACCAAATTTCAAACGTTTAGGGCTTTTACGCTGCGTTGAGTTCTGCCACTCAACACGCAATGAGAATCCAGAATTCGGCAGAATGTAAGGAACGGAGTGTCTTAATACTTGGTTCCCTCTGCGCACCCTGCTGTGTGCTGGATACATGGTGAAGCTGATTTAATTTTTATTTTTTTATTTAGAGCTTTTATTTTTTTTTATTTAACCTTAAATGTATAGATTTTTTCTGAACTAATACTACCTGTAAATGCTAGCTAACAAATTTCATAATTCTAGGTCAATCGAAAGTACCCTATTAATTTTAACTCCCTTCACAGCGTACCTTATTACCTTAAACAGTACGAAACCCTAATAAAAAGAGAAATTTGTTAATAATAAGCAAATATGTATATCTAAAACTTATAATTATGGATATAAGTTTTATATGTCGGTCATAATGTTCAATATTATATAATTATGTAATTTATTCATAATTTTCATAGGGAAACAAACACTAAAGTAATGTTTTAAAATATAAAATTGACAAAATGACACAAAAATCAATGAAATCTCCACAGAGTTAGGCTAATTACATTCTTTATAGATATTTCCAAACACTTTAAACGGAAACAAACAAATATTTCCACACGATTTCCTGCACCTTTAAACAACATTATCGAGGGAATAAAATTAATTTGACGTGTGAATATCATTCTATCATACCATAATCAACTCTATACTTACATTAATAAAGTTCAAAATACAAATTATCATAATGCTAGGTAAAAGAGGCCAATCCGTCAGTACACCAATACGTGATACAACAGATGGCGTTGTTATCGCGACGGATATGAAACGTGGCCCTAATCTAGCTGCTATAGAACTACAAAACATAAATTAGCATCGAAGTGATTTTGAAATTTGTGAAATATTTTACATTTTTATTTCCTAGCTCTAGTAACGAGGCAAGGCGCGGCGTTGAGATCCGGGAAGCAACATGTATTGCCTGCAGAACTTAGCCTGGCGGATCCATGCCGAAAGTTGAAAAAAATATATAGATATTTTTTTAGTATTTTTGGCGAGAACGGAGTAGATACTAATATCTCTCTGCCTACCATGCTATGTGCGCAATAATGCGTTTAACTAAATAAAATTTTCATTCATGTTCGTTTAAATCATAATGTTACATTTGTACATTTTGAGATATAAATGTCAATATATAAAAATATTGTTGTATCCATCCTCTTATATCAATAGAAAAACTGAAGTGACAAAATTATTAATTAACCTTCTAAGCATCCATCTTAAGAAAAAAATAGATACCTCGTCCTGGCAAAGCTTTCGTAGCTCGTAAATTCCCAATTCGATTTAAATAAAATATGTTTTATTGCTACGATGAATATAGCGTTCGTTTTTTTTAAAAAAAAAAACCGACTTCACACAGTAAACTATGCAAATTTAATACTTATGTGATTTTTTCATAAATAACATCGTTAGAACTGGATCAAATTAAAATGGGAGGCACCAGCTTTTAAATAAAAAGAAGAATTATCAAAATTGGTTCACACAGGAAAAAGTTCTGTCGTAACAAAGATAAAAATGCAGCCGACAGACACACAGACAGGTCAAACTAACAAAACACCTCTCTTTTTGAGGGCGTCAAAAACAATTAGCAAATAGACCTACTCAGTAAAAAAATATTATTATTATGCTCTGGTTTGTCTTTTGGTTTCGAACTCTACAAATGCAGATACGAACCGGTATTCAAAAGTTTGCGTTGTATTGTTCCACTGCTTCATTTTCATTTTTATTTGCCAACTAGAAAACAAGGGGAGAAGGGGGAGAAGGCTGCACTGGAATTAAGTGAATTGGTTACATTTTACAGTACATACATATGTATATGTCTTAGGTAATATGCAGATTATATTATATTATTGTGAACAGGCTTTTTTCATACTGGAGGGGCATTCATAAGGAGTGGGGTCCTTTGGTTTATTACACTTCGTTGCCCAATTCTACATGTATTTTGGTATAATACTAATATTTGAATTCCTCGAATTAAAACGAACCCAATACCGTCATGTTTACAGTCGTATAAGTAACATTCATATTTCAGGCATTTTGAGACTATTAGTACTACCGCCTTAATAAAAGAAATATATTAAAAAAATTACGCAGCGGAAATAAAGACTGTGCCTTTAGGAAACTGTAAAAGCTCACTGGCCACTAACGCTTGAGAATATATAGCATGTTCTTATCATCAAGCTAGATACGCCGAAATAAAAATGTAGAGAGGAAATAAAATAACGATTTTTTGCTTAGTTCCTCTCAGTGTCTTTGTTTGATTTTTTCTCAGATTTACCTCGACACCAGAGCGAAGTAATTAAAATATTATATTTCATTTCCTCGAGAGGGAATCGAATCCACAGCCTGTCACGTTTACAGTCACACGTTTGTGCCCCTGCACCACGACTGCAAAAAGAAACTATATTCTTTCTCATATCATTATTATTATTCACCAGTACATACAGCTTTTGTCAGTTTAATCTATACTAGCAGAATTTAAAATCTGAAAGGAGTTTTAATTTACATGCTCGAATTATTTTAACTTAACATGATACGTGATATGCTCACGAAGCGTTAGGTTGTTTCGGACCTTGTTGGAAAAAAATTGTACAGCTAATAATTTTGTGTAAAAAAATAAAATCACGCTGTATCCCACACATTGCAGGATAGGCAAAGGGAACCTAGTGTTAAGAAATTTCGTTCCCCAGTTTCTGTCGATTTCTGGATGCATTGCGTGTTGAGTGGCGGATTTCAACGCTACGCTTTTGCTTCGACATCACAGCGAAGAAATTAAACTATTAAAAATTTTATTTCCTCGAATGGGGAATGAACCCACAACCAGTCGCGTTTATACACCTGTGCCCCTGCGCCACGACTGGCTAGTGATAATGGATTTGTAATTATTTTATCTTCATACATACTTTGTATAAAATGTCACAATCGATTGAGATAACCTAGTGTTGAGACACTCCGTTATAGACTATTTCACCTTATGCATTAGAAATTATTGCTTGCGGCCATTGTAACGCGGTAGTACAGAGTCTGATTGTAAACTTATGGCCTAAGTCAATGTTGAGAGGAAAGTTTTAGCATTCTATTTTCCCATTCAGCCAATACTAAAAAAGGCCAGCCGTGGCGCAGGGGTACAAGGGTGCGACTGTAAAACGCCAGGCCGAAATTTAAATATTTAATATTTTCTTTTCCTTTGATCATTTAATGAGGCAAAACACGGCATTGAGTTCCGCCACTAAATACACAATTTCTCCATAATTCGGCGGAAAATGGGGTAAGGAATTGTGTTATTGGGATCGGAGTATCTTATCCTCTAGGTTCCCTCTACTTACCCTGCTACATGCGGGATACAGCGTGAAGATAAAAAAAATACTAACACAACTAACAGTCGTAATGGCTTAACAAGAACTTATAAAAAAAATGTAAAAAAAAAAACTTTTTAAATAGTCGAAGTATTGAGATGAGGGTGGTATTGAAAGAAAGCTCTTTTGTTTTAAATCTGTAAGTAATATCTTATGTAAGTAGTAAAATATCTCACCATTGGAGAAAATAAAAATAATATTGAAAAATATTTGTTTCAACATTATGTTCCATGATATAGTATTTTAAATCTACTACTAATTAAATTAAATTAAATTAAATCAACTTCTAGCTATATCCCGAACTCAGCAGGGTAGACAGAGGGAACCTAGTGTTAAGAAACTCCGTTCCCCACTGAGGCAAGGGCACAAAGTGTGGCTGTAAAATCAACTGGTTGTGGGTTCGATCCCCACTCGAGAAAATGAAATATTTATTTAGATTTATATTTTCATTTCTCCGCTCTGTTAACAAAGCTAACCTCCTTTAATATAATCATTTTCTTAAATGAGAATCAAACCCTTAACTATCGCGTCTATACTTATGACGATGTCCCACTGTACCATGTTGGCCTTATAACCTTTACTAACATCTCACATAACATAAATTTCTGCTAAAACCATTTCACTCGAGTCCAGCATCTCTAAAACATCGATATATCAACCGATCGACACCTGATCTCGTCGTAACTTAGCTTTTATAAGTTCTTAGGACATTATCACAATGTTATTGGAGCCTCAGAATGATTGTCAATAATAATCGCTCTTGATGACTTGTCGTTTGATTTTATGAACTTTGCCCGTAGGGCTACGAATCTCAAAGTGTGGAGGTGAAAAATTAAATGTATTTTAAATTAAGCTCTAGCTGAATTAATCGTGTATATTTAGTGTTATAAGTTTATGGAAACTCTACATTTTGAATATTTTACGTGGTCACGCGTACGGAAAATGCATAATTATAGCAAAAGATTAAAGATCTCATTTATTTTGATATGATGAGAGCAAATATAATCTGACAGATATGAAGATGAGATTTTTTTTAATTTCCTCGCTCTGACAACAGGACAAGGTGTGGTGTTAAAATCCGCGACTCAACCCATACATTTCAGACAACCGAATCAATCCGGCGTATAACGCTTAAAGTTTGGATGTCGTCTCCATGGGCAGCACTAAGACAGCAATTATCAAAATTCGAACGGGAACGGGAACGAAATTTGAAATTTTCGGTCGCATAACCGGAGCAGGGGGCTACAATTAGTTTGATATAAAGTAGGTAGAAATGAATTATAAAAACAAGCTTTAAATTTTGCTTCCTCTAAAAGTTCACCAAAACAAAATTTGTTTTACAAAATTCATAAAAATTGGATTACAAAAATAAGATGTCTTTATTCCTATACAAGCATTGTACCAAGTTTTCTTGATTACGTTCTCGTTTCAGATTTACTTAAAAAAAAAACAAACTTGGTTAATTTAAATAAACACAAAACGGTTGAGGACCACTGGCCCTCAATAGATGACGAAAACTTTTTCAATCATGCCCCAAAGTAGGTAAAATCTGAGGATTTGGAATCGTTATTACATTGGGCTTAGGAGTTTCAATGCATTTTAGTACTTATTTTCTTACAGCGTAAAACCTATTATGGTAAACATTTTTGTTACATAGAAATCATTTTAATGGACATTATAAGAATATTTCTAGTAAAATCGGATTCGTCTGAAACGTATGCAAATTATTATTAGTTAGGTCATTGGTACTTATGAAAACCTCTGTTTTGGCAAAGTTCTAGAGATAAAAGTTCTAGATAGGTATAATTTCTTTATTTTTACTTCAGTTTTACATAACAGAGTATTTAGGGAATAAGGGTTCCTGGTATTTTAACACTGTTCTTCGCTACATACTACGGGGTATGAACGCTCCCACTTTCTGCCAAATTTTAGGGGATTGCACCCATAATCGCATTTACAGTACAATACAAAAATATCAATGTTACCGTTCACGTTGTTATTATAATTTATATTATATTTACACTTCACCCCGAATTCCGCTTATAGCAGAATAGGCAGAAGAAACTTAGTGGTTAGACACTCTATTCGTAAAAAATACTCATCACTCTCCGTCCAATTTTCAAGACATTGTGCGTTGAATTGTGAACCTCAACCGCCGCCTTTTGTCCTGTTACCAGAACGAAGAAGAGTAAATTATTCATTTTCCCGAATGGAAATTGAACACACAACCGTCACATTTACAATAATTAACTATGCCGCTTTAGACATTATATGCATTTTACTTATTTATAAAACGTATAAAATTTTGAACGTAGCGGGACTCGAACCCGCGTCTCCTGGAAACCGACCAGAAGACCAGAGAACGTATGGCTTAGTGGTCAGAGCGCCTGGTCGGTTTCCAGGAGGCGCGGGTTCGAGTCCCGCTAAATTTTTTTACGTTTTATAAATAAGAATTTTTCTTTCCTAAGTGTGGAATAACACTTTAAAAATGTTTTAAAATATTATATACATTTTGTCTTCACTTATAAAGCAATCGCTACAAAAAAAGACCTCGCATAGTCAAACTGTCATATAACTTAAAGAATTACAGTCCCGCCGTAATCCCGGAGTCCATAGGGCTTATTGGTCGTTAGCCTAACCTCGCTTTATGGGGGCCAGTTGCGAACCATTTAAACTGGTTTTTATTTAGTGCTTTAGTTCGTGTTACTTTGTTTTTTTTTGTTTGTAGGTCTGTGGTTAAATAATGTAGAAGAGTATCAAATTTTATATTTTTCTTATAGTTGTTTTTAAAAACGTATTCCGTAGCGCAGTGACAAAAAAGAGTGGCGGTAAATACGACGGTTGTAAGTTATTATTATTTTATTGCCTTACTCTAGTAACAAGGTAAAAACGGCACGGCGTTGAGTTCTGAAACTCAACTCCCATTTGCAGGAAAGTGTAGAACGAAGAGTCTTAACACTAGGTTCCCTTTGTCTATGTCTGATATAGGCGGGATACAGCGTGAAGCCTAAAAAAACTTTAATGTTTAGTAGTTCTAACAACGTGAAGCGTTGGATGCTAGATCATAAATAAAATTAATTGAACAATATATCACTTTTGAAAGTGTGTATGTCACTCTCTACATGAACAACTACTATCAATATAACTTACCCTATAATATAAAACTATAATAATATTTATTTCTGAGATATGTTAACTTTGAGGCCATAATGGCACAGCGGCATACTCTGACTGCAAACGCGACGGTTGTGAGTTCAATTTTCACTCACTCTGACAACAATAAAGAAAAGAAATTGGATAAGAAGTGGGAAACAGAACCTGTGCTTACCTTGTTATATGATATATATTAATATAGTGCTTAAAAATATAGAAAATAGACGACGACTACGACTGACCTAGTCGTGGCACAGGAGAACAAGCGTGTTAACGTAAGCGCGACAAGTTGGGGGTTCCTACTAGAGTAAATGAAATATTTAATGTTTTCATTTATTCGCCCTGGTGTCGAGCGAGATAAAGCACGGCGTTGAGTTCTACTACTCAATACCCAATGCCTCCAGATTTCGGCGGAAAGTGGGAAGCAGTCCTAACTCTGGATACAGCGTGAAGCTCAAAAGAATTGAAAAGAAAAGAGAATTAGAAATTAAGAAATAAACAACAAAATAATCCACGTAATCGTTTATTTATACATTAAACATACAATATTTACAATTTCTCAAGTAATGATAAATATATTTACAAATTAATGTGGGACACAAAAATATATCTTATACAATAATTTTATAATAGCTTAGGTATTTGCACTTTAATACGCAGGATTTGAAGCTGTTACTGTAAACTCTATATTTACGTTATTCTCTACAAATCAATTTAAATGGTTCAAAATACATTAAGTAGTTACATACAATAACAATACATTAGTTAATATAATTGAGGCTACCCAAGTGCCATTTGTCTGTGATTAATTCACAAGGTTAGGTTCCCAAGTTCCCTCTGGATATGCTATTTATGGGATATAGCATGAAGATGAGTAGCGGAACTCAACGCCACGATTTGCCTCGTTACCAGAGCAAGAATATTTAAATATTGAATATTGCATTTCCCCGAATGGGAATCGAACCCACAACTGTCGCGTTTATAGTTACACTTTATGCCACCGGGCCACGACGGCCTTTAATTTAAGAACAAAATTAAATTCATATTTCATATAAAATGTTTGTCATAGTATAATGGATACAGTTACCGCAGAAGTAAGTGCATGAGAAAGCACAAATAGAAGCTTATTGAATACATTTAGAAAACAAAAGACTAATTTCTTAGACTGAAAATCTTATATGAAAATAACAATAACGGTTCCATACAAAACATGGTTAGTTTCATAATAAATTATTCAAATATTTTATATAAAAGCTTTAGATAATACTAGTGTTTCACACGTGGCTTCAAGGAATTCATATTTCTTGGTTTTAATTTAGTATAATAAAACTAGTATGCGACTGTAAACGCAATAGGTTGTAGGTTCGATTTCCACTCGAGCAAAATAAATATTTATTATTTTCTTTACCTCGCTCTGATGGCGAGGTAGCGTGCGGCGTTGAGTTCCACCATTGAACACGCTAGAAAGCTTAAATTGTCCTAATTAGTAGGACGTTTCATTTTCACGAAATTCTGAATACTGTACGCTGTTATTTGCGAGTATATACCTACCATATATATTGTTTAATTGCCCATTTCCTGCGCAGTTGCGTTTAGTTTACTAACACAAAGCGTCCTTCCTTTGACCTGATATTTTTGTAATATGAAACTTTTAAGGAATATGATACCATGAACTTGAGGGAGTTCGATTTCCACTTAGGGGAACTAATTATTTATATATTATTGATAGAAAGCGGCGTCGAGTTACGCCACTGTAGGCAGTGTTTCGGAAATTACATAGTCCGTGGGGAAATGATTGTATTAACACTAGTTTTCCTTTGTCGAATAATAATAAATATTAAATTTATGAAATTTAGAAATAAATACATCTCTAGAATAAAATCCTTTAGGAATTCAAGTTAAATATGTGATTTAATTTTTCGCTTCAGCAGAATATATTTTGTTAATACAAAAGATTAATTAATTATACAAAATTTAATTTAAAATAGGAAATTATTTTATTTTAGCAGTAAGTAATTTATGCACACTTTTCTATATCTGGAATACAGAAAGATAGAAAACCACAAACAGTAATCGAATTCACGACCACCTTGAAATCTGGCACATCATAATTGTATTTTATAAATCTAAAAATAAATAACGTTTTCCATAAATTAGCGTTTATTCTTGCAAAGGCTCGAGGCCGAGGCAGCAAATGAGGCCTTGTAAAAAATCTTTACTCGAGGGAACCAAAGGAACGTGGAACTGTGTGTACGCAAGCTGAATTTCATCATTATCAATTCCACTCTGTATTAAATTATTACTGCTGTTATGAAAAAATATGTTATTTTTTTTTAATAATTTCTATTTTCTTTTTGATTACAACAGGAAAAGTTACTATATTGTAAGGTATGTATGGAAGATATATATAGTACTCTGGCAAAAAAAAAACGGATTTTTTTTTAAGTATTATTACTTAATAGATATCCCAGTCAGTTAGGATATAAAAGTGAATTAGGAAGGAACTGAGAATCGAATCCACAACCGCCGCGTTTACAGTCAAACGTTGTGCCGCTGCGCCACAGAGGCCCCATGCCACGGAAATTTACTTTGGCAATTTTGATTTGTTAATAAGGATAGAATGAAAAAAATCTGTGTACCATCAGAAGTTAAAGATTAATAAAAAAAATCTAATGATTTAATAAATCTTTGACTTGATCTAAACAGCTTCACGCGTTTCGCCGCATATCAAAAAAGGGAACCTAGTCACACCGTTCTCCATAAATATAAAAAAAAAAAAACTAATAAAATTCTACCCAAACTTACTCTGAAACATACAAGTATGTAAGGGCATAAACATGGGCTAATAACTGATAGTTTGCTTTGAGAATTTGGGTCACCCGACAGTTATGTGACACGTTATATGAGGGGGAGGGTGTTTACAAACGGACATACGTAAATTCAACAATTCTAGTAATTATAGCGATACATAATGTCAATATTAAATGTTTATATATAGTAAAGTTTACACTGGTAACAAGTTCGAATACTGTTGGTATAAAATAGAATATATATATATATAATTCAATGTAAGAGAGAAGTAAAAAACTTGTCAAGCAATGCTACAACAACCTAACTACAATATCAAATTACCAAACTGACTTTAAAATTATAAAATCTTTCTTTAATTATTTTTGTTTAACAAAATCAAAGTACGTTTCACTAAATTAATACGTTTTACTAAATTTTTTTTTTTTGCTTCTCGAATTCTCGAATGGCCGAACTCAAAGATACGCTTCGCCTCGCTACCAGATCAAGGAATAATTTTCTTTCGAGTGGGTATCGAACCCACACGCCGCATTACAGTCGCACACTTATACTCCTGCACCACGACGGCTTCATTAATTATATCAATTTTTTTATTTAGCTTATATATATATTTTAAGATTATTATAATATTATACATGTTTATAATATAGACCTTAAGTTATTGAAAATGTATAATATGTACAAAATTATTTAAAAATTCTATTTATCATATTATCCATACATTTTTATTACGATCTAATAACACATAAATACTTAACGACAATAATTATAAACAACTTTCATTATTAAATATTACATAAAATGATTATAGAAATCCATACATTTCTAGTTAAATAGCTATAATAACTTCACACAAAATGTCCGACAACTCGGAATTATCACATTAAAACACTGTATTAATCTTTCTCTTATTTTTTATCTGACAGCTATTTAAACTACGGTTAAATTTAAATTTAAACCCGTTTTTTGGATCATCCGTTGAGAATAGTTCTCTCATTTCCTTATCACACTCTCTATAGTCTGCATACGTGTCACTGTGACGTTCTACTTCAATTTTGTCTTGACCAACGTGTCTAGCATTTTGCCCTTGGCCCTTGAAACAGTCATAATAGGGCTTGCAATCAATACTGTTAGTGCTTCTCGCTATATATCCAATACCGTCGCGGTGTCTGTCCGTGTAAACCAGTAGGTCCCTACCTAAGGGTCAATCTCGGATATCAGTGGTTAAAGTGAACCGAGCAGATTCACTGATCGAATCATCTCTTACTTTGAGTCGTCGATTTCCATTCATATGTTCTATGAAAGATGTATTCGTATTTCTTCCTTCACGATTAATACTGTTATGGTTAGAAGGTGACAAGTGGGTGAGTCGGTAACTCGCGCAAGAATCGTTTCTTCTGACAATAGTACGGGTGGTACCAGCTCTGGAACTGCCAATTGGTGCGAAAGATGTACCATTTTGCTCGGGAATCGTCGATGAGAGGCAGCAGCAGAAGCATTTGAAATACGATCTATGGAACTCCCGACGAAATTTCCCTGTAACAAAGTGTGATTTTAACGTTGTGATCATTTTAAATAACGTTGTTTTACAGCTTGGCACATTTAGTTTATTATTGGTAGGCTATTAATGATTTTAAAATATAATTTGTATTGGAAAGTGGCTGACAATATATAATCGTGCAGGTGAATAGTGGTACATAAATTATAAAAAAGCATGCAACTTCTTATATCCAAAAGTAAATATGCCATTTATTTTTAAGGTAAAGACAGAATTTTTTTTTTAGTGATGATATCAAAATAACGCGTGCTGGTTCCCAATGCTGTGTCTTCTCAACCAGATTGAATCAACATCTGTATGATCAATACAAATGATAATCCTACTCTGGTATCGAATCAGGCCTCGATGGATCTAGAATTGTAAGCTAATCTTTTAAATCAAACCATCAGGGTACATCACTGACCTGAAAACCCTGGGAATCCTGCAAGCAAAATATTTGTGTGACGTATTTTTCAAATAAATAAAATAAAATTAGATAATATGTTAAAGTAGAAAAGAATGAAATACACTAAATTCTACAAAATTCCCCTCGTTGTTTTGGAAACAAGAATGCTTTTAGAAGTCACTTAAAATATTTAGGTTGGTGTTTTAATTCGGAATGCATGCGGCTCCGGCTCGCGGGCTCGTTGTGAGTGTACTCGTTTAAACATTTGTTGCTGGAGAGGAAGTGAGCAGATAATTTTGGAACTGTACTAAAATTCACTTGTACCTTTAGGTATGGCTTTTGTTTGAAAATAAATATTTTAGGGTAAACGGTTGATTTGGGATATTTTTAAACATTTTTAAATTGTTATTCCACACTTAGGAAAGAAAAATACTTATTTAGAAAACGTATAAAAATTTGAACGCAACGGGACTCGAACCCGCGCCTCCTGGAAACCGACCAGGCGCTCTGACCAGTAAGCGAAGATTTGGGATTTTGTTAATGTGATTGTTCCTGAGGTATGTGATTTACAAGCGTATTTTGTCTTTAGATTAATCATCTTTTTGTAGCTTCACTCTGGACACGACACATAGCAAGGTAGGCAAAGAAAACTGGAAACCTGGGAACGTCATGTTAAAAAATTTCGTTAAGACACTTCTTTGTCCCACTTTCCGCAAATTAATTTTATTATTTTTTATATCTCTCAGATTCTTATATGCGAGTTTGTCTTTTTCTAAAACTATTCTATATACATATATGTTTCTTAGACTCTACCAACGCAGTGTCAAAGTAAAGTTAAACAATTTATATTTTAATAAAGCTTCCCTTTACGTACAAGCAGACCCAGACTAAGCTCCTACTTACATGGATTTATATAGTCTTAGCTCTCTTCTAAGTAGTTTATACAACGAAAGAATGTTTCTTAGAAAATTTTATGTTTTTCATTTAATATATAATTTTTATACAATTTAATTAAGGACTGACGTTACTGACATTTTTATGTAACTTGATGATTATTTTTTTTTTAATTTCACTCTTTATTCTCCATAAAAAAGGATAGGCAGAGAGAACCCGCGAATTTCCTTGAAGATAGAGCCGGGAAATGCCGGGGAATTTAGCCCACAACCGTGTTGTTGGTTAAATCCCACTCGGGGGAATGAACCGCCTGTGCTCCTGCGCCACGACGGATGATAACTTGATGTTATAGTAGGCTAGAAGATAAACTAGAAGTAAAAAAGACTTATTAGAATTGATTGATTTAGTTTGCACGGCAAAGATACAATATAAGGATTACGTATCGTTTAATTTGGATACAATACGACGCTAAGCTCCGCTGCTTTGGAGACGTAAAGCCTATCTTGAAAGCTAATGTTTTATAAATAAATTTAATTAAATTGTATTCATTTCATTTTCAAGTTGTTTAGGCTTTTTGTGAAAATTAATTTGAGTTTAATTATCGCTATAGTAGGTACTATGTGTTTTTTCAGCTCTACGCTGTGTATGTGTTGTACATATAGGGGAACCTAGTGTTAAGACACTCTGTACCCTATTTTCGGCCGATTTTTTTCAAAGCATTGCGTGTTGAGTGTCAAAACTTCACACAACACTTTATCTTGATTCCAGAACGTTTCCAGAAAATATTACTAAATAATCTGTAATAAAATACTAAATGTTACTAAATCATTTAGTGGGAATCACATTTTCATGCCAGGACGGTTTCTCTAATACATTTTTATTGAAATATGTTATTATATAAAACAGAAATTTTCATTTCTCTTTAATTACTACTTCCCTATACTTCCTATGGATCTTACACGAGTACAGCAAATTAAAGTGTTTTCTACGCTTCGTAATTTCTTTTGTGAGTTGTCTGTCAGTTAGTAGTGAAATAGTTGTACATTATGCATTTAAGTTTATTTTTTCTATTAATATTTATGAGGCCGGTCGTGGCGCAGCGGCACGAGGTGTGACTGCAAAACCGACTGGTTGTGGGTTCGATCCTCACTCGAGGAGATGAAATATTTACTTAAATGTATATTTCCATTTCTTCGCTCTGGTGTCGAGGTTAAGCGCGGCGTTGAGTTCTGCCACTCAACACGCAATGCCTCCGGAATTCGGCAGAAAGTGGGGAACGGAGTGTCTTAACACTAGGTTCCCTCTGCCTACCCTGCTGTGTGCGGGATACAGCGTGAAGCTAATATTAATAATATTTAAATTAGGTTATTAATAAACAACCAGGTCAGGGTCTTGAATTGAGGCCAGTCGTGGCGCAGTTGCACAAGCATGTGACTGAATGGGCGATAGGGTATAGGTTCGATCCGCACTCGAGGAAATAGAAATATTTAATATTTTAATTACTTCGCTCTGGTGTCAAGGCAAAACGCGGCGTTGAGTTCTACCACTCAACGTGCAATGCCTTCAGAATTCAGCTGAAAAGGGAGAACAGAGTGTCTTAACACTAGGTTCTCTCTGCCTACTCTGTAGTGTGCGCGATACAGCGTGACGCTAACAAAAATGAGAAACATTAAAAAAAGAAATCCACCTAGTGTTTACTACTTGTTACTTTTAAGAGTAAATATGTAACGAATTTGAACAAGGCAACTTGAACGTTAGCAGAGCACGGGTAGAAACTTTACTGAAAATTCTTTAAAGCTGTCTTGAAACGTTTCTAGTTTCAAATGAGAACATATTTCTACAATTTAATTGAGAAAATTAAGAATAATAGCTACTCTATATCATATCATATATATATATATATATATATATATATATATATATATATATATATATATATATATATATATATATATATATATATATATATATATATATATATATATAT
>DWQW01000977.1:0-39379 GCA_018249695.1 Heliconius erato demophoon
AAATCGCCACCGATTTTTATAAAAATTTAAATTCAGACTGTTAAAAATATTTTATTGAACACGTGTTTCGTGGTTTTTTTAGAATTCACTCCTAATAAGCGGGCGAAGCCGCGCGCGCCCTCTAGTAATAGATATATCTATAAATGTAGTTTGTAGAAAGATACATAGATACATTCTATTTATTCTAGTTGGTATGGGGACGTCACGTGACTGTATCGCAACGCTATTGGGTTCGATTATCACTCGGAGGACTAAAATATTTCATATTTTCATTTCCTCGCACTGGTAACCAGGCAAAGCGCCACGCAGCGTTAAGATCCGTCACTCAATACGCAATGCTTCAAGAGTTCGGCGGAAAATTGGGAGCCAAAGTGTTAATGGGAAACGAAACGTCTTTACACTTGGTTCCCTGGTTCCCTCTGCCTACCCTGCTACGAGGGTGGTACTGCTTGATGGTAAAAAAAGTCACACTCTATAATATAATCTATAATGTAATGACGTTACAGTAGCTAAGTAACCATAACTGCCTTATCTAAGATGGCGGCCCCTAATAGCAAACATCTATAGTTATTATGCCTAACGACTACAATCATTTCTCTAATGCTGTATTATTGATGTAAGGAACAAATTATAGAAGGTTTCATTTGAAAAACGTATTTTTTAATGTTTTATATATTTAGATAGCGACCGTCGCGTTGTGGGTTCTATTACTACTCTGCAGAATATATTATTTATATTTCCTCGCTCTGGTGGCAAAAAGAAGCTCAGTCCTGAGTAGTGCTGCTCAACACGCAATGTTATAAAAATTAGGTGAAAACTGGGAAACAGAGTGTCTTGACACTAGTTTCCCTGTGCCTACCCTGCATGTATGAACTATGATGCGTAACTAACTCCGTTAAAAGTATCGTTTGAATTATTTTTTGTTTATTTCGTAAAATGTATCAGGATATTAGTCTATAAATTTGGAAAAATTGAAAAGAAATCCAATTCTAGGTAGAAAAATATGGAATAATTGTTCACTCCTTGACATAAATGGCGACTTTTTCCAATGAAATTGAAGTTACTTTAATTATACTTTCTATCGTTCTCGCTTTCATTTTCAATAAATAAAAAATAAGCATAAACTAAAAAAAATCACAATAAGTTTTGTTAATCCAGAATTTGTTAGTTAGTAAAGACAAAAGTAAATTAAAATATGTACAATTTTTCGCTAAAAGAAGCACTATTAATATTATTATTAAGGTAATGATTAGGTAACATAGGTAATTATTATATAACTTAGGTAATTATTGGGTAAATAGGTAAACTATTTATTAGTTTCAGATCACGCCCTCACCAAATGTTTGACGTTTATAGCTGAAGTGTCAGAGTGGGAGCCGAAAAAGGGGCGATGAGGATTCATGTTGTTTTCTGTAAAAACGTTTCAAGTTTAATTTTTTTTATGAATTGCCTATTGGTTGAGTGATAAGTCACTTAAGTTATTAAACCATAGGTAGTGAGTTCAATTCCCATCTGATGTAAATAATTGTTCTGTCTGGGCATTTTCGTTTATTATTAAAAAAAAACTATTAATATTAACTTAACTTCACGCTTTATCCCTTGCGGGGTAGTCAGAGAGAACGGAGCGCCAAACGCTACGCTATTAATATTAAATAAGAAAATCATGTTCAATGAATATTTGAGTGAGACGTTTACTCCTTTACTGTATTTAATAAGTGAAAGATTTTCGCTTTTTCGCTTTACCAGAGTCGAACCCACAACCTGTCGTGTCAGTCACATGCTGTGCCTATGAGTGCTTGTGTCAATAATATTCTGCCAAGGTTATTTAAAACATTTTATTCAAAACAACATTTTTTTGTTTTCTTAAGTTTTTATATATATGTATAATAATTAGTTGTTTACGTGTGGTGTTGTTTTTCTTGAATATTGTTACTTTTTTTTAGTTTCACGCTGCATCCTGCATTTAGCAGGGTAGGCAAAGGGAACCTAATAAAGGGAACCTAAGATACACCGTTCTACTCGTACCACCCAATTCTCGAGAGATTGCGTGTTAAGTGGCGGAATGAGAAATAATACTAATAAAACAAATATTCCAACTATATGTAATTTTCTAAGCCAATCATGTAAATGTAACGGAACGAATTTGTGTGAAATTAATGTAGGAATCGCTTTAGGTTCACGTTATGTTGTTTTCTGACAAATAATATTATTTTCTATAAATATGTTATATTTATTAAACATATAACTATGACAAAGTGTGACTGTAAACGCCACTGGTTGTGGTCTCGATCCCCACTCGAGGAAATGTAATATTAATTTAAATTTCCTTTTCTTTGTTCTGGTATCGAAGTACAGCGTGGCGTTGAGTTCCGCCTCAACACGCAATGTCTCCAAAATTCGGCGGAAAGTGAGGAACGAAATGTCTTAACGCTAGGTTCCCTCTGCCTACCCTGCTGTAAGCGGGATACAGCTTGAAGCTGATTTATGTATATCTATAAATAGGCCGTCGTTGCGCAGTGCGCGAGCCTCTTACTGTAGACCAGATCGATGTAGGCTCGATCCCTACTCGGGGGAATAACTTTTATATAAGGAATTATATCTCTAAACTGGAGATCGTAGTGTCTTATCACTATTTATACTTATATTTAGATATCGACAGAACACTACATTATGTTTCGCAATTTATTTGTCCACGAGCGTCCAACGTGTTCGGGCGTGAGAGGACGTCAGCGGCAAGGGTGTCTGGCAAATCGCCTGAGTTTCAAATCTTTGGCAATATGTACTGTTAGTGTTACCTATAGTTTGTTTGTTTTGTTTGTATTTGTATGTATGTCGGTATACATATTTACTATAATAATATCTTAAATCTGAAGAATTTTGTTCGATTGAACGCGTTAATCTCAAGAACTACTGCTTTGAATTCATTGTTGTCGAAGTAATTTTAGTCTACGTCGGCGTTGTCGGTGTTGAGTTCAACTTCTCAAAACGCAGGGCCGCCTGAATTCGTTGGAAAGTGGAGAATGGCAGTTAACGGAAACTGAGTCTTAACACTAGGTTCCTTCTTTTATCCTGCTATGCGCGGGATACATAAAAACAAAGGGAACAATCTGGCGAATATCTTTTGAGGGGAACCAATATTGGGATTTGCGGTTATTTTTTTTTTATTTTGGACGGAAAGTAACAAACGGAGTAATATTTTTTTACACATAAGAGTGTTATTCAAAATTTGTCAAATTTTGACGTGACGGTGACAGTTTCCAATGGGCGCGGCTTCATATCAAGTAGAATCGAGAATGTTTTTAGTTCCTTCCTCATGAAACACCTAAAATGAAGCAAACATGAAGACAAAATAAACACTCCATGATATGATCCAGGACTCAAACCTTGGATTTAATAGATTTTTCTACGGTGTCATAGAGGACATTAGATAGCAGTATAAGTGCAATGAGTACAACAAAGTTGAACGACCCAGACTTCGAATGTTCTCGAAATACAAACACGCCACTTTTCAATAAACAACCGCGAATACCTCAGTCTATTGCTAAAGCTAGATATGTCTGGATTCTTTTTTTTTTTTGCTTCACGCTGTATCACGCATATAGAAGGAAAGGTAGAGGAAACCCTTCCCGATCCATCCCTTCCCATTTAGACACTTACGTTAGCCACTTTTCTCTGAATTCTGGCATTGCGTCTGAAGTGCGTTACCAGAGCGAAGAAGTTAAAATATTAAATATTTCTTTTTCTCGAGTGGAAATCGAACCCACAACTTATCGCGTATACAATCGCACTACTCGACTGGCTAAGTTAAGCATTATTTTGAAGTATTTTTACTTTGTTGTGTTGACATACGGCACGTTCTGAGTGCCAGAGGTAACTGACCGCAGATATCAAAAATATATACAAGTATTTCCATTTGAACCAGTAGTTCCTGAGATTAACGTGACCAACCAAACGCTTCGAGTTTGGTACAGTGTGTCATAGTCAGAGTTACTAGTCGCACGTAGTGTGTCATGTGTCATACATACAAATCTTAGCCATATATTTATGTTTGACCAAAAGGTAAAATTTTATTTTATATAAATTTGTAAGTTACACCACTTTTCATAGCCATGTCATTTAAAAATAACAAAAACGTATAAATTCCATTAATAGATTGCCTTGAAAAGTATGTCAATTAGTTATATATCTGTCCTTTTCTTGTATATGAAGTGTGAAAAAGACGGCAACATAGGGGATGGCGCCCTAAATATGGGGGAAACTTTTATTACTCATATTATATATAACAATGAAATTTGTTTTCTTTGTCAATTCACGGTTTTAACAAAGGTAGTGTGTTCAATTATCGACCTCACCAAGGCGTCCGTACCGATTTCAGGATTGTACGGGACATATGCACATACGTATCTATTCATTTTGTATGAAAAGAACTACAAATATAAGTTTGTAATATTTTTTTCTTTGAAATATCAACAAATTTTCACCTTTCCGGTGTTTTTTTCCTTTATTTATGTTATAAGGTTAATTGCGCGGCGAATTTCTTATAAAAAACAGCAAAATCGGTGCATATATGCTCGTATCTTTTGATTGTGTTGATTTAGAAGCTTGATTTTTTGCGCTTTAACAGGCCATAGACATAAAAATTTATTATAGAATAGAATTGTGTACGACACATTCTAAGTGCCAGAGATACCTCTGGCCACAGGTAGAGTGGGTTACAAAATAATTATACGTGAGCCTTCTTCGGTATACCTATTCTTCTTTTCTTTAGCTTCAAAGTGGGGAAATCAAACACTGTACCACTACGTCTTAAATGAAAATTAAAAAAAAATCAGCTTCACGCTATCGCTGTCTCGCACACAGCAGGGTAGGCAGAAGAAACGTAGTGTTAAGACACTGTGTTCCCCACTTTCCGCCGAATTTTGAAGCCATCGCGTTTTGAGCGGCGGGACTCAACGCCGTTATGTTGCCTTGACACCAGAGCGAAGAAATGGAAATATACATTTAAATAAATATTTTATTTCCTCGAGTGGGGATCGAACCCACAACCGTTGCGTTACAGTCACACCCTTGTGCCCCTGGGCTACGACGTCCTCAATAAAAAAGAAAAAAAACTTTAATTATCATAAAACCCCCACACCCCCATTAAAGGTGTAACAACACGACACACGCACGTCCAACACATATAAAGTTAATTAACTAGAGAGCAAAAATGCTTATCTTGATTCTATTCAAAAGAAATTGTTATACATACATACATACACTGGTTGAAATATTTTTATTTCTCTTTTACTTATTATTTTGAGGCCAGTTGTGGCGCAGGCGCACAAAGTGTGACTGTAAACGTGTCTGGTTGCGGTAGGTTCTATCCCCACTCGGGGAAATGAAATATATATTTGAATTTGTATTTCCATTTGGATCATTTGAATTTGTATTTCCTTTCAATCTGGTGTCGAGGAAAAGCGTGGCGTTGAGTTCCGCCACTCAACACGCTATGCCTCTAGAATTCGGTGGAATGTGGGGAACGCAGTGTCTTAGCACAAGGTTCCCTTTGACTACCCTGATTTTGGTGTTTTTTTTATTCTTTGTATATTATGTTTAGGGCAGTCATGACGTTGCTTAGCGTAACTTGCGTTTGTAATGTCGACGAAAATTCCTCGACCTTAATAGAAGTCCGAGTAAGTCAGATATTGAACCCAAGTCCTATAAAATGTTATCTTATATATATTTTTTGTTTATAATGTTTTTCGTAGCTTCACGCAGTATCCTGAATATCGCAGGGTAGACAGAAAGAATGTAGGAACCTAGTGTTAAAACACTCAGTTCCCTGAATTAGTAGTTCTTCAAATTAACGCATTCAACTAAACAAACTCTTTAATTTTATAATAGTTATTCTTTTAGATACCCTGGTTCCTCTGATCTGGTGAAACAAAGCACGGCGTTGAGTTACACTTTACAAATAGATATGTATATCACGCATTCACGTTAAAAATACAGTTTTAATTTTTTTTTTCTTTTTTTTTACAAAAACAGGAAGATGCGTCCTTCTTTTACGTAATATTTTTTTTATATAATGTATAAATTAATTTAATCAATATGTAAATAAATTGTCCTTGAATTCAAAACTAAATAACCTTATAGCATCTCAAAGGTTGGCGGAAGGTGGACTTTAATCTCTTAATTATTTATGTCAGAGACGGTCGCGTGATTGTAAACGCGATGGTTTTGGGTTCGATTTCTACTAGGAGAAATTATTTATTTTCATTTTTTCTCTCTGGCAATAATATATGTGTGTGCCACTGTATAAAAACTCAATGTCTCGATATTTCAACGGATTATGTGAAACACAGGGTCTTATCTTAACCTTCTACTATGTGAGAAAAAGCGTGGAGCTAAAATTAAGTGTGAAATTTAAACCAAAATGAGAACTTACTATATAAATAAAGGAAAAATCTTAAAAATAGGTATTTTCTAAAAAAAAATATTTTGTTAATTTCATACATAATAAGAGAAAACTTAAATTTGTCCACTTTATTCACCGCTTATTCAAAATCTATATAAGAGAGTATTTCCCGTTGACGTACAGGTAAATGCTACTTTGAATTATAAAAAATCGAATCTACACTCATCAAGAACAAACACGACTAACTAAAAGTACCACGACGGCATCACAATTGATTTCTAATAGTTTATTCTATTAGGTACTCATTTAAGTAATTAACAAAGCAAATTATCCTCAACGACCAATAAATTTTATCAAATACTATATTGTTTATTATTTTCCTTTAAGTTTCATATAACGGCTCATAATTTATAGGAAAAGAGTAATTTGTGAATATATTAAAACTTATATTATAATTTATAGTAAAAGGATAAAAAGTTAATTCTAATAAAAAAATAAAAATATATTATAGTGGTCGGTTAAAAATTACTCATATCAATAATATCAAATTTTTTGTCTGCCTGTCTGTACGTTGGATACGATTGACGCGAATAGTATTAAACAAAAAGAAATTAAATTAAAAATTTATAGAGTCTAAAGAAACATTAAAGATCTTGCAACGTAAAAGATGCTAGTGCCCAATACTGTTTCATTGCATACAAGTTGTGATTAGACATCCATATACATATGTGACACCACATATACACAAGTGATCACACGTTTACACATGTAATCACATATCGGCCCATGTGGTCATATATCCATGTATGTGATCACACATCCACACATGTGATCATCCACATATTCAAGTAAAATTATTTTCTTCGCTCTTTCGCTTCGTGTTAAACCGCGATGTAATAGATATTAAAAAAACATGAAAAATTTTGAAAAGCTGTTTTAAAATTAAATATAGACTACATAAAAATAGCAGAGAAAATCTCTCCTTTCGACTTTTGATTTTTCATAATATGAAAATCAAAGGTCGAGATCACCTTACATAGAACGTTAAAGTAATTAAAATATGCTACTACAGACAAACGCGAGTGGCGTCGAATTTCTCCACTCTACACATAATTTTCAAAATCGAGCGGTAAGTATAGAACGGAGTGTCTTAATACTCTAAAAACGTAAAAAAAAAAATATGATGATTTAAATCCAGATACGTTAATATAATGGAAAATAAACAATTCAATCTGGAATTAAACAACAGAGTAACAACATAAATCAATGTAGGAAAAATTTTGACAGTATTGTAGTCAATCAATATTGTAGGAAACAAGGTCAGTAGTCAATTATGGTAATCAATGATCTTTGTTAGTGATAGGCACGTATGTATATATATATATATATATATATATATATATATATATATATATATATATATATATATATATATATATATATATATTTTCTTGTTTTCGTTATTTTGTACCATATAAAATTCCTGTAATTCAAATATTTTTTCTAGTATAGGATGGTTCATTTGTTCCTCTGTACATACCTAATGGTGTAAATTAAATGAGTTCAATAATGTCTTCGTTTAGGAGCAAAAATATTAAGTTTTCATTTATTTTCTGTACAGAATCTATCAAAATTATTAGATCGGCTTGTATAAAATACAAAAATGTTTATAAAATACTTAAGCAGGCAAAGCGCGGCGTTAAGTTTCGTCACACAACACGCAATGCCTCAAGAATTCGACGCAAATTGGGGAACGGAAGTGTCTTGATGAGCATGAAGTGTCTTAACACTAGATTCCCGGGTTCCCTCTGCCTACCCAGCTATGTACAAGATTCAGCGTGAAGCTACAACAAATAAATTTAAATATTATAGTATAGGTTCGTCGTTTGACAAAAACATATTTTTATGATTATGTGGCAGTTTTTTTTCTACTTTTGACGTCAAACGAGGTTTTTGTTAATAAGGAAAATAATAATCTATAGCAGAAGATCTGAGACAATTGTGTCGCACTGTCGCAAGTCGTACAAAACACCATGGCCAGAAGTTCGATTGCGTGTTGCGGAGATTGTGATAATGAATTATTTTCATTTCCTCGCTATAGTAACTAAACTAAAAGAAAAAAAAACACGCCCAATAGTTTATTAGGATTAACAGTCGGGACCTATAAGTAATTCTTCGATTAATTAAATCTTTAACAGGAACCCCGCATAATTTAAAGAGGTCCTGACTGTTAATCCGAATTAAGTATTGGATTTGTTTTTTTCTTTTTAGTTTAATGCAGTCTAGATTCTAGTGTTATTTATATTTTTATTTACTTTAACCTTAAATTGATCTAGGGGCAAGCTTAAAATCATTTGTGTGGAATTTTATTAAATATAACTTCGTCTCAAAAATGATCGTCCGGAAAACTAGGAGTGGGTTCAAATGGAAAGTGGATAAGGGAGTATCTTAGTTTTCTCTGCCTATCAAGAAAAAACGTGGATCTACGAAAATAACAAAAAGTAGTTATTTTGGTCAAAATGGACTTTCAACAAATAATTATAATAACATATTAAGACTTCCTTAAAACACAGTGTGCGATCGCTTCGTCTTTTGGCGCTAAGCCAATGTTTCTAAGAAATCCATGACGATTTCGTTCCGATAGTTCCAATGTGACCTAAAAGTTGTTGGAAAATTAATAGGCTCTCATTTCTAGATCGAAGGTTTAAGGTTCTATAATAATCTAGGACAAATATGTGGTAGTGCAGAAGCACTTATAAAGTGAGCCTCAGCAAAGGGACACAATTCAGCGATTGTAAACGTGACGATTCCGAGTTCGATTTCCAATAGGGGGATATTTCCACTAAGTCTAAGAAAGTAATACGCGGCGATGAGTTCCACCACTCAACACGCAATGCCTTGAGAATTCTGTGAAAAGTGGGGAACGGCTGAGAACCTAGTGTTTCCACCGGCTACCGTGCTAATTGACTTGAATACAGCCTAATGCTAAAAAAACACTGTTTACAAAACATGTATAAAATCCACTTTTCTTCATACATTCGAATATCCGGATTTTCGATCATTCTATAAATGTATAATCATGTTTCTACTGTAAATAAAAAAAAACAATTTTATTTTGTACATTCACACACTAATGTTAATTAAAATGTTTGAATAAAACTTGATATTTTGCTATGTCTGTTTATATAAGGAGTAAAAAATATTAAAATAAATTAAAATAAAAAAGGAAGTGCCAGTTCGAATTCCAGTTAAAGGAAAACCTGTCTTTATGTAAGTAATTTTGTGATGTGGTCAAAAAGAAACTAACTATAAAAAATATGTTTATCGAAATTTTACCACAATAACTTTGAATATAGGTAGTCGCGAGCGACTGAATTATTTTCATTTTGTCGCTTTGGTAACAACTTCGTAAGACGACGCGTGGCGTTGAGCGCCGCCACTCAATACGCAATATTTAAAAAAACGGGGGGTGCTTGGAGAATTGAGTGTCTTAACACTAGGTTCCCTATACCTACCTATATACCTGCTATATGCGAGAGACACTTAACTACTTACTATGTACCTAATATATTATTACTATTAATTAATCAAAGAATAAAAAAATAACAAAAACTATGTAAAAAAATGTTTTCCACTAATTTTATTGTTTGTCACATACATACTATAGAAATGTTTACGTCGTATTTGTTAAAAATAATATTGGCTGTAAGAGCCTTGAAAACTAAAGAGAAAACACTACTGTAGCGCAGTACACACTGGTCTCCTTAAGCGATACAGTGGTAGGTTCAAAAATGCCCTGAATGTTTACTATGAAGATATCTTTTCTATACTAATATTATAAAGCTTGAAGAATGTGTTTGGAAGAACGCGCTAATCTATGGAACTATTGGTTCTCGAGTAACTGGGGAGTTGACATTGAAAACTTATTTTTGTTTTGAATAGTTACTATAAAAGGAGGCTATACGGCCGCTCTTATAACGTGGCATGTGACATCTACAACTCTTTGTTTTTTTTGGTTTACAGGGTTTCCCGCACATAGACAGAGGGAGTCTATGAATATAGTGTCAAGACACTTTCGTTCTTCACTATCTGCCGAACTCTCGAGGTATTGCGTATAATACAACAACACCCAATACCTCGATTTAAATTCTTTTAGTGGGAATAGAACCCACAACCCTGACACTACGACTGGCCTCAAAAACAATATTTCTTTTATGTTTTCATGAATGTATTTCTTAGACTCAGTGACGACACTGTTATTACGAAATAACACCTTAAAAATATTAAAAATAGGAATAAAGTATTTAATAGCTATTAAAAAGTATGTAATAAATACCAATAAATGTTCAATATCGAACCCACCAACCTCGTCAACTAACCATTCTTTACTATAAAACTATACATTATACTTACTTTTTAAATATCCAGTCTAATTTAACACTCAAACAATAACTGTACTAACACATATATTTATTTATTTTTTTGGTAACTAGTGATGCACACATAATTGAATATCTGGCACGTCATTATTTCACCAACAATCCTAAGTACAACACTAAAATAGTCAAACCCAAACAGTGATAGATGGGCTATCACAAGTAAGTGCTAATAAATCGCTATTTTTGACTAGTGTTTATTTCAAGAAATTAACATATTATCAAAATAAAATATATTTAATATTTCCAAATATAATAAGTCCATTTCACAAGCAATTATAACTAATATTGTTCCGCACCAAAATTCCGTGTTTGATAATAAAGTAGAAACGTCCGTTCTACTAGTCAGTGACAACCAAACTGACATTATGTGACGTAAACTTGGCACGATACTCGAGATTTCAAGATTCAATCTCATTAATTAACTATTACACAAACATCTAACAACACTACACTAAAATAAACACAAACATTATTTAAATTCTAATTTTGAATAAAGTTCCAATCGTGTTCGAAATTCGAAATACTATTCAATTATAAATTATATTTATGTTTAAAATTCGAAATTTAACACAATTTTTATATAATATGAAATAATTGTATATTAATATATGTATATGTTGCTAATTAATTTATTTGACAAGTGTAACGTTTACAATCTGTCGTCGGACTGATTAAATGTTCAATTTTTAAACTGCATTCAAGGTAACGTATAAGGTTATGAATAGCACATTGTTTTAAAATTTATGTTAATTTTAAATAGTTTTACATAATATTTAAGGTCGTCGCGTCGTAGTGGGAATGCGCTGTGTAAAAATATGATAGGTAGTAAGTTCGATCTGTATTCAGGACTTGAAGTACATGTCTTATTGTACTGTGTCTCTTAGGTGGGGGTAGAGGCTTCTCTTCACAGTATCTCGGACTCTGCTGCCACTGAATGCCTCCAAGTTTGCTTCGGACGGCTACATTTCCATTCTGGTGTCCATTCAATGACTTGTCTTTACATGTGATCGGGAGCTCTTTTTAGGGTGTACCCAGTCCAAGCTCAGTTGCGGTGCCTTATTTGGAGACCGATCGGTATCTCGAAACAGAGATCCCACAGTTCTTCGTTCTATAGGGCCAGTACGTACCGAGGATCTGTCTAAGGCATTGGAGGAAGATATGGATGCAATGCGTGATGTATTTAGTGATCTCTATTCACGGGAGGAGACCAAGTCCAGCGTTAAGTTTCGACACTCTCCAACCATGATATGGAGGAAAATTCGTGAAGCTGCTTCATACATACTTAGGTATATATGTAGGTGTCATTGTCACGAAGTTTGTAACTTGTCAGACCTAAAGCGATGGTTTTGAGATCGATTTATAACTCTAGGTAATATAGATAAATAAAGAGCGGCGTTATGTTGCACCGCCTCTCAATTGCTAGATACTGGAGAGGTGACTTATCGTTGAGTTTACTATATTTACTTCCCAAAATCGAATACTTATGAAATAACCTGTGAGTGCAATGCGTGAAGATAAGAAAGTATACCTACATACAACCGTTGCTAACAAAAATTGTTTTGCTTGAAATAAAAATGTAGAAAGGTGTTAAAACATTCAGTTGCTCACATTCCGTCCAATTCGAACCAGCAGTTCCTGAGACCTTTGAACGCGTTCATCCAATCAAAGATTTCAAAATTATAATATTAATATAGAAATATAGGCATGAAGCCAATCGTGGCACAGAGGCACAAGCGTGTGACTGTAAGCGCGACAGGTTTTGGGTTCGATTTCTACTCCAGGAAAAGAAATATTAAACATTTTCATTTCCTCACTCTGGTAACGAGACAAAGTGCGGCGTTGAGTTCCATCACTCAAAACGCAATGCCCCCAGAATTCTTATAACATTGAAGAACACTTATAACATTGAAGAATGTATATAATTGCGTATTTTTATAATTATAGATCACCTTGTGACAGTTGACTTTACTAAGTAATAGTAAATATTTGTCTAACCAATTAATAAAAAAACGAAATGTGTGTTTTAGGGCGTGGCACCTGTCAGGTGTAAATTGATTGGATGCAGAGATATTTTCTGAAAATATTATACCTAATATTACTTTAAATTAAACCAACTATACCACACATAAAGTATTTCAAAATTTTTTTTTACAAGAGTCAGCGGTAGAGGCTATCGACGTGCAGGAGTAGAAGCGTATAAACACGACAGGTTGCGAGTTCAATTCCTATATAAAGAAAATAAATATTTGTTATTTTCAACTCCGTCGATAAAACACGCAATGCCTCCAGCATTGACCGTCGTGGCGCAGTGGCACAGCTTGCTACTGTAAACACGTCGGTTGTGGGCTCAATTTCCATGTGGAGAAATGAAATTTTTTATATGTTTATTTTCTCGCAATTAACGCGGCAAAGCCCGGCGTAGATTACCGTCGCTAAATGCCTCATGAATTCGGCGGAAAGTCGGAACGGATGTGTCTTAATGGAGATATACATACATATATAGATATATAGATAAATGTTTTTTTTTATATGTAACATGCGAGACATCAGACATCGCGTGTCATGTTGCGGAACTCCACGCTGCACTTGGTCAATTACACTTTTCGTTTCATTTACTCAATGCGGGAACAAACAAACACGCAAGCACAAAGGTTTTTTTTTTTTTCAAGAAGAACGAAATATAAATTTACGAATTAAATACGAAAGCTAAAAAGTATGAATTTCAGCTTTTGTTCAGTTGCTGTGTGACTTTGATTTTGATTTGATGCCTTTCTTGTTTTCTTAATTAAGTTATGGTTTTTGTGAAATATGAAGTGAACGGCGAGAATGAGTAAAACTGCGATTTAAGAGTGTTAAATGATTAAATTGAAGTAAAAAACTGTAAATTTGAGATATGTAAAAAGGAGACTTTAAGGCTAAAAAAAAATTATAAATAAGACATATAATTTCCTAACGAAGAAATAATAAACATTTCTATAGTGAGTAGACAGTAGTCTTATAAAGAAAAAAAGACAGAAAAAAAACCTAAATAATTTTATGTAAATATATTTTTGTCATTGTTATATATTTACCATCACCTAATCATTTTTATTTTCAATAAGAAGTGAGAAGAAATCCAAAATGATTCATAGTAGACCAAAAACTTTAAACTATGTAAAAGAAATGCTAAAACACTGTGAAAATGGAGAGAAAGAAAATTCTTCATTATCTTAAATCTCAACATATCATCTATTACAATCTATACTTCTATACTAATTTTACAAAACTGAAGAGTTTCTTTGTTTTGCAAGACCCGGCGTCGAATTCGATCTAGAATTTGGCGAAAAGTGGGGAACAGAAGTGCCTTAATGGGAACGGAATATCTTAACGCTTCCCCGTTTCCCAGGTTCCCCCTGCCTACTCTGCTATGTGCGGGATACAGCATGAAGCTAAAAAATAGTTTT
This sequence comes from Heliconius erato demophoon, assembly GCA_018249695.1. NCBI lineage: Eukaryota > Metazoa > Arthropoda > Insecta > Lepidoptera > Nymphalidae > Heliconius > Heliconius erato. The sequence goes on from DWQW01000977.1 coordinate 14,283, forward strand.
TTTAGTTACGCATTAATCTAAAGGTTCAAATTGATTTTTTTTTATGTTCAATATTCAATTTATCTTAGAATACAGGTTATATACTATATCACGTTAATCTTTTCTATGTAATCCACTGTAGTAAAGCTGTTTCGTATCTAAACTTTTTAAATTTAATATTTCATACTGGAAAATCAGCAAGCAAAAGCTTGTCTAAACATAGTCACCAAATATATTTTTATATATTATATTAAATCACTTACCTCCAGTGCAGTATTCGCCATAAAGAGATAACACTGTAGAAGACCCTCCTTCTCATTGAGGAGTATGTAGAACAGCTCGTTCGGTCTACCGGGGACTTGGCTGGCCCTGGTAAAATTATGGAATAAAGCTACACACCACGCTATATCCCTCAAATATCAGGCAAAGGGTTTCAACACTAGGCTAGTGTTGAAACACTACGTTCAACACTAGCCTTTTGCATTTGCCAATTTAGATTTTTTGGCGGAACTCAACGTCGCGTTTTTTCTTGTTACCAGAGTGAGAATATAAAAATAGTAAATAATTCATTCCCCCGAGTAGGAACCAAACCCACATCAAGCGATTAAAATCGCGCTTCCTCTCTATCCTATTAACTGAAAAAATGTTTATTTATTATGAATATATTAATCTTATATTTAAAATGTGTACTTCGTTTATAATATATGGATATGTCAACTAAGCTTCAACCTAGGTCATACTAAAAATCTAGGCCGAGGCTATACGACATAAATGGGACATTTCGATACTTTTCTAAAGCAAAACAACACAGAATCTAAATATGTATTACAAAATAATAAAAAAAAGCTTCTGTACCACGCATATAGCCGGCTTATGCGTACCCTGGGTCACAGTAAAAAAGTAGATTCACAATGGAACCTTCTATATTGGGAACCTGAAGCACAACCCATTGAGAAATTGCCTGTTCTCTAGAGTGGGGTAACTCAACGACGCGCTTTGTCTTTTGCCAAATGTTAAAACACTCCAGTCAACACTTTATCAAGTCTTTATCAGAAAAACTGCGTATTGAGTTGTGGATATTATCGCTGCGCGTCGAGCGAGACATCAAACCAACAACCGTTGCGTTTACAGTCAAACCGCTGTGCCGCTGCGTCACGACGGCCTCATTTACTTTTGTAAAACTTTTCTTTCTTTTGATTTAATATTAAAATTAAAGTTATGACTAAAGGCGGCGTTGAATTCCGCAACGAAACAAGCAGTCTTTCAATTGGAGGCAAAGTAGGAAAACAGAGTGTGTCCTAATACTCAGTTCAATCTGTGCCTATCCTGCTAAACGGGTGATACGCGTGAAACTAATAAAAACCCATACCTCAAAATATCCACTAAACGATGAACGATGATTGGTTCAAAGTTCCCATTATACGCCTTGAGGCAGCCATCTTCTATTGCGACACTTAACTGTAGAAAATACTTATATTATTTGTTTTACATTCTTAAAGTGTTATTACATAGAAAAGAAAAATATTTTTATAATATTATTTTATTTAGCATGTAGGTTGAGGCCCTCATGGTGCAGCAGCACAGTATCTAACTGTGTGTGACGGTAGTAGTTCTACTCCCACTCGGAAAAATGAATTATTTACATTTACTCGCTCTGGTAACAAGACAAAGCGTAATTGATTTCCGCCAATTAACACGCAATGTTTCGAAATAAAATTTTATATTAAACATATCCCTCGGTTGGGTGTCCAACCTACAGTCACCGCCTTTAAACCCAAATACTTCTAAACTACACCATAATGGGGTTCATTTCATATGTAAGTAAGAAACAAAGAAGTCTCACATCTTTATTAAGTGAGAGGCAATAGTAAAAACACAACAACATTAACAAAAAAAAAAAATATCGATAAAGTTAATATTGTACGAAATCCAAAAGAAAAATTATAGTTTAAAATTTTTCTTTCACGTCAAAAACATGAGGACCAGAACCTATTACATACATATATGAAGAAGTTGATGACAGTGGGCGAGGTGAAAAGCTAACCCGCTGGAGTAAAGCCTTAGTCTAAAAAAAATACCTTTTCTCTTATGCCAGTAGTTCTAATTTCCCGCAGCAACCAAGGCAACATTGAAATTGAGAAACGACGATCCATCGCCGTATAGCCCAAATACGTTACTGATGTTAGTTTGGTCTTCATTTTGAACCTAAAATGGTAAAAAATATACTAAAACTAGTGTTATTATGAAATAGCGTTTCACACGCACCGAAAAAGAACAAGAGACCTTTTCGCAAGAGCACGGCGTTAAGTTCCGCTACTCAACACGCAATGCATAAAAAATGGGCGGTGCGTGGGAAACGTTATGTCTTAGCACAAGGTTCCCTTTGCCTAGCCTATCATATGCGGGATACACCGTGAACCTAAAAAAAGTCTTAACCCTCTTAGAAAATTCGATTGCATATGAAAAATAAAATGTTATACAGAACAAAAACAAAATAGAGATACAATCGCGATCGATATAAATTTCTAGGGCGTTTCTTATTTAGGGTTTGAGCCCTTGTTCACCCTCTTTCATTGGAAATGGGGTAGAAGTCTTAGTCATTTGCACTATACTTAAAGGTGTTATACGTATGTATGTTTGTATGTGAGAACGCATAGTAGGAACAATACAGTGTAAAAACCGGCCAAGTGCGAGTCGAACTCGCGCACGAAATGTGCCGTACTATTATGCAAAACAATATGTCTGTTGTAATGGCCTCCTTAAATATATATTTTATTCGGTTTTGTAGTATTTGTTGTTATAGCGATAACAGAAATGCATCATATGTGAAAATTTCAACAGTCAAACGATAGCGGTTCATGAGATACAGCCTGGTGAAAAACAGACAGACTGACAGGTAGATGGCCAGACAGAGGACTCTTAATAATAGAGTCCCATTTTACTTTGAGTGCGGATCCGTAGAAATGATAGAAGTGAAATATTATGCTTATACGTAGTTGCTTATGCTTATATAGTTGTGTGTACCCCATGATATCCTGCATATAGCGGGGTAGGCTAATAATATCTGGTATTAAAACATTTCGTTCACTGTTCTAAAATTTCAAGATATTGCGTGCTGAATGGCGGAAACCAACGCCGCTGTTTGTCTTAAAGCGGGGAAAGGAAATTATCTAAATAGGTGTAGTATGTACACTGTTCAGCGATATAGAGTACCTACATTTATAATTTTTATATTTTAGGTAAATTTTTAGGCTTCACGCCGTATCCCGCATATAGCAGGGCAGGTAGAGGGAATCTTTATGACAATGTGTTGCCTACGCAACAAACAATTTTCGAGGCATGCGTGTTGAGTGGTGGAACTCAACGCCGTGTTGTTATCTCATTACCGGAGCGGGAGGATGAGTATATCGAACCCACAACCGCTGCGAGACGCTGTGCCACGACCACGGCAGCCTTAATTTTAAATTATAGGTATCTTTTAGTATTTGTGCATTCAAATCCTGAAGTTAGTAAAAGTGTTTTTCCTCAACGAGAAATCACTGAATTTGGATGAACAAAGCGCGGCTATTGATGACTCAACAACTAATATCTTTAAACTGGGCCATGAATGAACATTACGTATTCCCCCGAGTGGGAATCGAACCTACAAACGTCGGGTTACAGTCGAGCACTGTGCCGCTGCACCACGACAACCTCAATACACAAAGTATTCATTATTAATAACCAATTGTCATCACTTTATGAGTATACTAAATAAGGAAACTAATATATTTTATTATGTATTTAAAAAAGGATTAACTTAAAAGAGTTAATTAACTTAAGAGTCAAATGTTAATTGGATAACCATTTATTACTTCTAAGATGAGTAAATACATTTATTTATTTAAAAAAAAAAGCTTCACGCTGTATCCCGCACACAGCAGGGTAGGCACTCCGTTCTCCACTATTCCCCATTTTTTTATTTATCTATATTTAGTATCTAATAATAATACAAAGCAAAAGGGTCTGTTGAGTCTGGAGGCACTTTTTGGCGCAGGGATACACGCGTGTGACTGTAAGCGTAATAGCTTATAGGTTCGATTCCGACTGGAGTTTCGCCGCACAGTACGCAATGCATCAAGAATTCGGCGTAAAGTGAAAAACGGAACTGTTTTTTGTGAGAAGCGAAGTGCCTTGACACTATGTTCCCAAGTTTCCTATGCCTACTATGCTATGTGCGGGATTCCGCGTAAAGCTAAAAAAATTATATCCCTGAGTGGAAATCGAACCCCCACAACTCACCGCCATCGCGTGTATAATCGATATTTCTACTAAGTTACGAGACGTTATAATTGTTTTTAAATATATATTAAATAATTAAATTATATTATAATAAAGATCCCATCTCTGGGTGTAGTTAAAACTTCGCTTTGCGGCGTTTAGTTCCGCCACTAAACACACAATGTCTCAAATTCTATAATACTTGGAAAACGCAATGTGGTAAAACACTAGGTCCATTCTGCCTACCCTACTAAGAAGATAAATAAATAATTTTCACATAGTTAGTTTAGTTAAAATTATGTTTTAAATTTATTCAAATATTTCTATTGCTCTTATAATTGAATGACATTTCATTTTTTATTATATTGGTGATAAAATTGTTATAATATATGATTTAATTAATAACAAATTCTAAAATGAATTTATTAAATAATTATGTATATGTAAATAAAAATTAATCAAATTATTCAATTTTAAATACCTTCTTTTGTCAAATCCTTACACAAAATGGGTCTAGGCGATCAATAAACACATTAGGCACCACTAAAACACTAATATACACAAAATTACACTAAATATAGTCATTTTTAGTGTGAAATCTTGATTTTTGACTGAAATAAAACACACATCTATATAATTTCACAACCAAAACATTGAACGATTCGAGGATAATAAGAATTTGCTGCAAATTCTTATACTATCTTCTCTCTCTTTCTATTGAAGGGGGAAAAGTATTGCTGTTTCGTTTTAACTAATTTTATTATGGTGGCGCCAACTAGTGTATTTTGTATGCATTATTTAGTAAGATGCTTGCAGCACCTGTTGGTGATTTGCGGAACTAAATAGTATTCATATTTAAGAGCTTTAAAGAAAATAGTATAGGTGGTACAGTTAAAGCATATGTATAGTCCATAGTAGTGGCTCAGCATCCAACTTTAAATGCATCTGTAAAAGACCACCACTCTGGAAAATTTAACAGAAAACGTGGAACGGAGTATATTAATACTGCGTTCCCTCCGCCTATGCTGCTTTATGCATTTTAGAATATAAAATATTTAATAATAAATAATTTACTAGGAAAATGAAAGCAGACGTAGACATTTAATAATTAATTTAACTATCTGATTGTAAATGTGACGTTTGTAGGATCGATTTCCACTTAGGGGAATAAGTAATAACTTTTTTATAATATAATCAAATTATACTATCCAATAAGAGATGGCGCTACTCCCAAATTTTTCTATTTCCAAAAGATAAATAAAATGCCAAAACTCTACCAATAAACCCAAAAATATACAAAATTAACTTAAAAAATAATCAACAAAAAGGTGCTATAGTATAGTAAGATTAGTTCTAATCCACTTTATATTAGATTAATATGTAAGGTTTCTTTGACATTGACATTCGAATTCAGTTATAATAAATCCCTTAAAGTTAAACCGTCGACAATGTTACACACACGTTAAAAGTGTAAAAGTGTAAAGAATAAGGAAAAAATAATTTAAAAAAATATATTATTTTAACGAAGAAACAAAAAAATCATAGTCTTATATAAAAAAATTGAAGTGTCAAAGTAAACAAAAATGTGGGTAGTTTTGAAAAATTAAAACATGATATGTGTAGTTATTGTTAAAATTTGAAGTGAGAAAGGTGGTAAGGAAAATGCTGTCTTGAAACAAGTAAGCTTATTAATTTATGCTTTAGAACAATATATATTTTTAAAATATAATAAAATAACACGTTGTCTACAAGTGCTATAAGAATATGTTCGGGACTATAAATAATATAAGTATCAATTAAAGTGGTTTTCTAGTAACCTTTTAAGAGTTTCACTATTCATAAATCTTGGCTCCATCATCAGACCAGCTCGAATACCATACATATGTATCATATTATAGTATTGTCGATTTGTAGCCTATGCTACGTATAACTTTTATTAAGCAGTCACTTGTCAACTTAATAAAATCGTATAGCATTTGACGCAGTCAGAATATTTCAGTAAAATTCACAATCTTCATGTTATATTGGTAATAAATACCATTTTATAATTAGTATTACACATTTTTTATCAAATCCCTACTCGAAGAAATTAAATATTTAATATTATAGAACTCTCAACACTTCATGTGGACAATATAAAATCAAAAAGCGTTCTAAATTCAATTTATAATTTCTAAAAGGAAAAAAAATCTGTCAGAGGTGACTGAGTTGTTAGTATTCTAAAAGCATCCTGTACATAATATATCATATACATATTGTTGTAGGAAAAGCTATGTCGTATTTTAAAGAAAATATTTGAATTCATTAATTATTTATTTTAATAATAATTCATAATTTTTTTATTTGTTACAACTTTTTGCTATCTTTCAGGTGTGAATTTGTAGAAGGATTTTTTGTAGAAGCTCTCAAATAGTAGGCAACTACCTTAGAAACAATTTCAAAAGACTTGAATTTTCCTGTTAGATAATTTTGGAAATTAAATATTTTTTTTTAGGAAATTAAATAATTTCCTAGAGTGGAAAACGAACCCACACCCTATCACGTTTATATATATAGACGCACCAAGACTGGCCTCACTTTTTTACTACTTTTTTTTGCATTATAATTTTTTGTCAACGATAGAAAATCCAATAAAACACAGTGATTTGTTACTAGGTTTTCTCTGTTTATGAAATCTTACCTATGGCTTCTCCTCAATGGTCAGAAGGAGATGACTATAAAATGGTGTCATGACACATCCTAATTGTCTGCAATATCTCTGACTGGAGGTACCGTAGGAAATATTAGAACGATTAACATGGTGTAAATAGCCTAAAGCCTTTCTCTTTTTTTATAAAGTACTAACTATTTAACACAAAAGAAAACTAAATATATATGGATAAATTTATTAATTCCAGCTTCAAAATGGAAAGCCAAGATTTCAACAATTCTTCCACAGTATCAATAGTAGAATCAAGTTTAGAAGAAAGAAGATTTTTTAGAAGACATTATCCCATTGAGTCTAGTTGCGACGCCGATATATCAGCTGTGGAGTGTGAACGGTATGTATTTAAAGGAGAGTATTGGCCCGAGCTCAAGACTAACTAGAGTCCATTAATTTGGGCTTGAGACAAAATACACACAAAGAAAATAAAATTTCTCAAATCTATATTGAGGCCAGTCGTGGCGCAGCGGCACGAAGTGTGACTATAAAATCGACTGGTTGTGGGTACGATCCCCACTCGAAGAGATGAAATATTTACTTAAATTTATATTTCAATTTCTTCGCTCTGGTGTCGAGGCTAAGCGCGGCGTTGAATTCTGCCACTCAACACGCAATGCCTCCAGAATTCGGCAGAAAGTGGGCAACGGAGTGGCTTAACACTAGGTTCCCTCTGCCTACCCTGCTGTGTGCGGGATACAGCGTAATTATTTTTTATTTTTTATATTAATCCTATCACATTTATACGAATTCGAACCATTCGGTCACGTCTCTTCTACGTGTTTGGACACGTTAACAATAGCCACATTGTCCATATTGGAGTTTCTTTTACTATTTTTGCTTTGGTGAAGAAAAGTACAAGCGTTTCTTGGTAAAAGTTTACCCATATATTTTTTTAAAAGCATGAAAAGGTCAGTATAATAAAAACAAAACAATCAATGATTACTGTGTGCTGTATCCCTAGGAGGGTCCTAGTGGAACCTAGTGTTAAGTTAAAGAGAACGGGGCGCCAAACGCTACGGTCTCTACATCCCTAATTCGCCTCGTCCACTATCATCAACCTCTTCATCATACATGCCTAGGAATGTGAAGTATGAAGACTCCCTCCCTCCAGTATCTTTGATACTGTGTTTTCGAAGGTCAACCGAGGTCTCCCCCTATCCCTCCTCTTACCACTCACTTTTCCATCATAGATCTTTCTTGCCATTCTTTCATCACTCATTTGTTCGAGGTGCCCAGACCAGCTGAGCACGTTCTTCTTCATTATTACCGCGTCATCCTCGCTAGTACCTGCCATTCTGTGTATCTTTTCATTGCGGATTTGATCAGCTAACATGACTCCATATCCTAAGAGGAGATCACATCGCCACAGTATCAAAATCTATACATAGGATACTTCCCGTGAACCCTACAGCCACATAAAGTGCTACGAAGTGAGAACTTACAATACAAATAAAGGAAAAATCCTAAAATTTAAAAATTGTAGGTATTTCAAAGAAAAAAATAATTTCAAACTTATAGTGCACATATCCGTCATCTTAAGTTTTACAACTTTGAATATGTGCTTCCCGTTTACTTTCAATCCCGAAACTTATCGCACTTAACCAATTTTTTTAGTTAGATAAAATTGAGAAGATAAAATTCAAAAGCTTTACTTTTGAATTTGTTATAAACTTCTAATGACAAAACAATAAAAAAAACTACATTCTTAGTTTTTACGTCCAAACCGCTTCGAACCGGCTTGAACCAGTTACTTGACCTTGATGTTCAACCTTGAGACATAATGCTCAGACGGAGACATAAATAGCCATTTTAGAACTTTTACTCGAGTTTTTGATGAAGCTACGACTTACTAAGTTGTCTACTAGTTTAAGGCCATTGTGGCGCAACGGCACAGCGTCTGCTGTAAACTAGACGGTTGCGGGTTCGATTCCCACTTGAATGAGTGAGTTATTTTCATTAAACAAAACGCAAACTGAACAGAAGGTGGGAAACGCAATATATTAACAAAAGATTCCCTCTACCTACCTACCTACCTTGCTATATGCGGTATACCGCTATGGTATACATAGCAATATACAACGAAATAGCGCGCAATTTCTTATGTTTGGCTAAAAAACGTAAAATTAATGATCCCTTACATTCCCCAAAAAACTAAATACTAAATTACAGCGTTCTACGCCGCGAAGTTTTGACTGTAAACATGAACGTATCTATAGATATTTTCCAGGAGAGGTCTGGAGTTTAGCGTTGTATAGATCTGTTCCTGTAAAGATTTTTTTTTAAATTATTCGTGGTAATGTTTTTATTAGTAGAATTTCTGGGGTGTGCATAAGGCTATTCTGGTCCCCTTATTAGTAACATCAATTTACCTGTAAACACGTTTTCGTGCACTTAAAAATTATCTATTTACCTAAAAATTATCTAATATAAATAAATATATTTACTACACGAGATTTGAACCCACGACCTTTAGTTGAGCAACATAGTATGAAAAAGATAATCATAACGCCCTTATAAAGAAGACAATTTCTAAAGCATTACATAATTGCCGGTAATTATTCCGTCGCAATAAAAAAATATTCCGTCATATTATATTATGATTCATTCGATATATGGAATAGAGCCTTTGTTTTATATTATGAACTACTTATGCATGCGGTTTTACTCACTTGTTCGAATTGAAATAACTATATATGAGTTGTGTATGCCACGTGTGACATGTCACATGACACGGATTGTGCACCCTCTGACCGTAAATAAATTTTTGACATCGGCCCAATTAACGTGATGTAACATTGCCTATGGGCTATTCTTTGCTATCGGCCTTCTTTGCTATCTGGACTATCAGAGACAAGAAGTGTTTTTTTGAAGAGAAACATGTAAATCTGAGTGATACGTAGAAAAAGATATAAGATATTAAGGTTATGTTTTACTATGCGTACTCTAAAAAGCTGTTGACTAAAATAAAGTCGGTTTACGGACCATAATTTTACGTAATTGAATAAAATTATTATCACCGAATTATCATTACTTATAAGCGTCACAACGTCGTGCCTCTCTATCGATTGTACCGCGCTCTCGCTCGCATACTTGGCTCAGGCGGAACGTGACAATCGATCATACTTTTTCGTGCGCACATCCAGCTTTTATCGATTTATAAGAGGGTATTACGTCAAAAATGTTGGTTATTTTGTATTAATTTGTATGAAATTTAAAAAACTTCCAATATAAAACCATATCAAAGTCAGCTTCACGTTGTATCCCCCACACAGCAGAGTAGGCACAGGGAACCTAGTGTTAAGACACTTCGGTTTTCGTTTCACTTATAAATGTAAATAAATATTTCATTTCCTCGAGTGGGAATCGAACTCACAACCAGTCGCGTTTACAGGCTTTGTGCCTCTGTGCCAGGAAATTTATGTAATATGTATTAATTCAAACGTATTAAATATATCATAAGTGCGTAACGGTGTTGGTTTCAACTACAATAACAATCAGGTAACCCAACGGTTTTACTTCAATGAATTGTAAATTAATACTTAATAGTATAGTTTACTTATGTATATGTATATTATATACTAGCGACCCGTTCGCGACTTCGCCCGCTTGAACTTCACTATGACTTATTTACTAACCTGGATTACTTTCATAATTCTAATAACATAATTTCAAAGACAATTAGTACACATTGAAAACCTAAATTTTACAGCAAATTAGTCGCAAAAAATACTTTAAATTGCTATAACTTTTATACTTATGAACCCAGTGAAATAAAACAACTACAAAATATTGTCCAAATACAATATAGTGGAAACTGAACATTTAAACAAACATTTAAATTAAATTTAAATTAGTGAATCCGTTTCTGAGATTAGTGTGCACAAACACTTAGGTAAACAGAAAAATCGACCATTACATTGTTAAATGTCCCCAATAACATTTCTTCTCGTATATCTTTCATATACATCCATCAGTAACGACGGCATTTAGCAAAAAATAAGGAAAGAAGTGTTTTAACACTAGATTCCCTCTGCCTACCCTGCTGTGTGCGGGATATAGCGAGACGCTTAAAAAATCCACTTTACATTCACATACATCACTGTACTCTTCTTTTGAGGTTTCGGCTCTAGACGTGCCCAAATCTCAAAAATCGTTTTTCAAAATACGTTAAATACCAAAACTTCAAAATTCAAAAACCGTTTTCCAACATTAACGTCAACTAATAGATTATAAAAAATCCTATAGTAATCGTACCCACTACCATCGTGCGTCCAATCGCACATATGGAATTTGATACAACACTATAAACATAATGAATTCGATTTAAGACTCTTGCGGTTTTACTTAAATAGCAACGGAGAAAAGATAAGATGACGTGATATCGTAAGGCTAGGAATAAGTCGCAAAAAAAAACAAAATAAAAATTATTATTAAACATTAACCATAAATGCTAATATAATTTTACTAAAATTGCTATCTTTTTGCTACCTTCAGGCCGTATCCCGCACATAGCAGGGTGGGCAGAGGGAACCTGGGAAGCTAGTCTTAAGACACTCCGTTCCCATTCAGTCACTTCTGTTCTGCACTTACCGCATAAATTTGGAGGCATTAATTGTTGAGTGGCGGAGCAGAATGAGGAAATATATATATTTTTCTCCATCGAGTTAGAATTGAACCCACAACCTTTCAGTTGGACGCTTGTGCCCCTGAGTCACGACTGGCCTATATGCTATCTTACTATTCCAATGCGTAATCTAGTTTATTATAACTACCCATATATTCAAATTCCGTAATGTCACGTTTTAATATATTATTATCTTAGAAATCTCATCTAAGCTGTTAATGTCTTATTCAGATAATTAATACTACAAAAAATTAAGGGCACTCTATGAATTGCGATTATTGAATTAATATTTTGTCGTTGAGTTCCGCCACTGGCGAAGTCGCGAGCTAGTATATAATATACATATATATATAAGTAAACTATACTATTAAGTATTAATTTACAATTCATTGAAGTAAAACCGTTGGGTTACCTGATTGTTATTGTACAACACCGTTACGTACTTGTAATATATTTAATACGTTTGAATTAATATATATTACATAAATTTCCTGGCGCAGAGGCACAAAGCCCGTAAACGCGACTGGTTGTGAGTTCGATTCCCACTTGAGGAAGTGAAATATTTATTTACATTTATAAGTGGGGAACGAACTGTCTTAACACTAGGTTCCCTTTGCCTACCCTGCTGTGTGCGGGATACAGCGTAAGGCTGATTTTGATATGATTTTATATTGGAAGTTAGCAATGGATTTGGAATGAAGTGGAAATAGGCTACTTTAAAAAAACAAAATTTTTAAATTTTCATACAAATTAAAACAAAATAACCATTATTTGTAATAACTTCTTATAAATCGATAAAACCTGGATTTGCGCACGAAAAATATGATCAATTGTCACGCTCCGCCCGAGCCGAGTGTGCGAGCGAGAGCGCAGTACAAGCGATAGAGAGGCACGAACCGCCTAAGCGTGCGGCTTGTGGCGCATCTATACATATATTGATACTTGTAATTACTGTAATAAAAAATGTTAATGTTATGAAAAAAAAATGTAATTTTCAATTAACTGCTATGTATTATACAAAATAATGATAATTCGGTGATAATAATTTTATTCAATTCTTAAATTTTGTTGTGTTCTGCAAGAAAAAAAATATGGAACCAAAAAACCAACAAATATGTAGATTTATTACTGGAAACATTTTATTGATAAGTGATTTAAACGAAATTAAAATAACCACTATGTTATGAACTTGTATAATATTGTGTAATAGTTTAAGCTGTCATGACGCAGCGGCACAGCTATACGCGCGACAGTTGTACCAAATTCACTAGACATTTTGTGTTGAGTGGCGGAACTCAACGCCGTGCTTCGTCTCGTTAGCAAATCTGAGGAAAATAAAATCTTCCAAATAAAAAATATATTATTTACAACTTAAAAAAGGTTCGTATCACGTATTGAGGCCAGTCATGGCACAGGGGCACAAAGTGTAAACGCGACTGGTTGTAGGTTCGATCCCCACTCGAGCAAATGAAATATTTTTTAAATTTATATTTTCATTTCTGCGCTCTGGTGTCTAGGCGAAGCGCGGCGTTGAGTTCCGCAACTCAGCACGTAATGTCTCCAGAATTCAACGGAAAGTGGGGAACGGAGTGGCATAACATTAGGTTCCCTCTGCCTATACATACAGCGTGAAGCTGATTTATTTATTTTATTTGAAAAAAAGCAAAGAAAAGGGCTAATATTATTTTATTCCATCAAAAATATTTGAACGTTTTACCAAAATTTTAAATTATTCTATTTATTCTACTATTACAAAACTTTATAACTGTTATAGCTCCAAAGTTAAAGTAGTTATCGGTAGAGTGGCTGTCGGCTGATAACAAAATGTTTACAACTTTTATACTTTAGTTTCCGCCGCGCATTCAAAACGAACAGACGCGTTGTTGGCCATTTTTCTTTTATATATTTTTATTTTAAATTTTATTTTCATTTTATGTACCTTTAGTTTATAGTTTTGGTGGTTAAGTGTTGTGTGCTAGAAATAGGCATAAGTATGATTTTATTTTTATGAAAAAAAAAATAGTTAAAAGATTTTTTTTAATAGTAATTAATAAATAAAGTCAAATAATTACTTATTTACAATAAAAGTAAAAAAATAAATAAATAAAAATATTTTAAGCGCAAGTATAATGTGATGTGCAAAAAGTGATGTGATGTGCAAAATAATTAAAAAACCATTTAAAAATTACTAATAAATAATTTAGAAAAAAATTACAGACAGTCGTGGCGCAGGAGCACGGGCGTGTGACTGTAAACGCGACAGGCTGTGGGTTCGATTCGCACTCGTGAAAAGAAAATATTTCATATTTTCACTTCCTCGCTCTGGTGATTAGACAAAGCGAGGTGTTGATTTCGGCGAATAATAAAGAACGGAAATGTTAAGACACTTCCGTTCTTTAATGGAACATAGTGTCTTAACACTATGATTCCCAGGTTCCCTGCAGTGCCTGCGTTCCTCTGCCTACTAAAAAAATTCAAACTAAGTACGTATTTGTATGAGTTTTAACTTAATTAATTAAATTCTATATATGTGAATTACGTTAGCTTGTAAATCGTCATAGTAGGTAGGTATAACGATCGATTCAGTAAAAATTAGATATGTTTTACAAAATAATTGGATATGTTTCAATTAAAAACATAATAGTAACTTACATAGATTGTTGAAGCAAAAATGAGTGGTAAGAGATGCAAGGGAAGATCTTCGAGATCATAGTATTGATGATACTGAAGGAAGGTCACGTTAAAAGACTTCTTGTTTTTCGCTTGTAGGTCCCGGCATTACCAAAGACGACGCCGGGAGGTAATAATGTCCAGTTTTCCAAAATAGCACCAAAAAGAAAACTATTAATATTTGCTGCTAACCACACCTAAAAAGAAAGAAAACGAAAATGTTCTACATGAAATACTCCAATGTTGTTTTTTTTATTTTTTAAAAGAAAAGACCAAAAATACATAAAATTGCCATAATTAATGAAAAAAAATACCGATGTCCCGTTTGGAGCCAAAAAAAAAGATATTGTAGATATGCTAATAAGTCTCAACTCCATACGAAATCAGTGCGGTTCTTGCTATTGTACAGTAACAGAATATGCACTAGAAGATCTCAGAAATAAACAAAAGATACTTATTAACAAAACTTATAAAAATTTGAACTTAGACAGATTTGAACCCGCTCCTCTTTGGCAACCGTCCTAGAGACAAAAGATATTTAATCAGAATAAGGAATGACCTATATAAAACATTGAATCGACAAAAATAATTTGAGTGTTCGACTCCGACTTTGCACCATATTTCTAATAGAAAAAAACTAATAACTGTATCTGAAGTTTTATATTGTAGTTTGTTTGGTTGAACGTGTTAACTCAGGAACTACTGAATCTTTTAGTTTATGTTTAGCTTTACCTTGTATTCCGCACATAGCTGGGTAGACAGAGGGAACCTGGGAACCTAGTGTTATAACAATTCCGTTCCCCACCTTCCACTAAATTTGAATTGTATTGAGTGTTGACTCCGGAACTGAACATCGCGTTCGACGTCGTTACCAAAGCGAAAAATGAAATAATAAATATTTCATGCCATGTGGAAATCGAACCCACAACCTGTCTCGTTTACATTCTTATGCCCAGGAGTGGCCTCAAAAGTATGTTTCTATTGAATAGTTGATTTGTCTTAGAATGTCTCGTGTTTCATAATTAGCTATTATTTCCATCAAAATACGAGCGAAGCCGCCGCAATAAGCTAGTTTTGTAAAGAAACAACATTCTTCCATGAGTTTATGGGAATTTCCCCGTTCTTTTTATATCAAATAAGGATACAGAAATTGCCATAATTGATATTTATATATTATTTATTAGCTATGCTAATATATGTCTAATATACAGTACGTCGTGGAGCTGGGAACCTGGGAACTTAGTGTTAAGACAGTTAGTTTACCCACTTTCCAGGAAATCTGTAGGCATTGCGTGTCAAGTTGCGTAACTCAACACCGCACGTTAGCAGAGCTAGGTAAAAATATAAAATGTTTAATTTCCTCGAGTGGGAATCAAATCCACAACCTGTCGCGTTTACGCTCGCAGGCGTGTGCCACTGCGCAACTACTCGCCTTTTGTATTTTTTTTTAATCAAAATTGTTACGTGAGCAAACAATTTGGCATTATTTTTTCACTTTGGCAACATTCACAAATGCTAAGGAATATATATAGCACGGTCAGTGACCAATTTACCTACAGATAATCTGATTACGAGTAAAAATATAACAAAATTTACACATTATAAGGGCGTAATGGCGCAGTGGCACAGTTTAACTGTAGACGCGATGTTTGTGGGTTCCTATTCATTATATGTTTTTATTTCCTCACTCTGGTAACGAGATTAAGCACGGCGCTTGGAACCGCAAATCTACAGGTTGTGTCTCAAAATTTGGCGAGAAACAGACAACGGAATGTATTAATAGTAACTCTAAGATCTCTCGAGCTACCTTGTTATATGGAGGAAATGCGGACTAAAAAAATACAAGAAAAAAATAATAATACCAATTTAAAAGCAATAAGGATATATTTAAATAGAACGAAAACTACTTTAGTATTTTGAAAACAATTTAGTTAATATCGTCATTTAAATTTGTCTCATTCTTTGTTTATTCTTTTTGTTTTATGCCGATGGGTAGTGGGTTCGATAGCTGACGCGAATATTTTAGTGTTAAGCTCAGAGTAGGCAGAGGGAACCTAGTGTTGAGACACTCCGTTTAGCGCACTGCATAATTTACGAAACATTGGATGTTGAGTGACGGAACTTAACGTCGCGTTTTGTATAAAAAGTGTAAGTTATAATTAATTACTTACATTTTACTTTACCCTAGAGTGAATGGAACCCATAAACGCCGCGTATACGCTGTGTGAATATAATATAACCTTTTTTACCCTATACTATTATATGTTTTATTGGGCTATCGAAAACAAAACTAATTTTGCAATTTGAATCTGTAGTTCATGAGATAAGCGTGTTCAACCAAACAAACATACAGAATATTTGCAATAAGTATACCTACTTGTAACATGGTTAGTTCTAAATTAAAGTAAAATAGGTTTTCCGCTTCCATAACTATTTTTAGACATAAATATGTCATATTATACAGTTACCTTTGACCGTGTTGTATACAATTTATGTGTATTTGTAATACTATAGTAATATTATACTGTTGAAGAGTTTGTTTGGTTGAACGCGCTAATCTCGGCAACTACAACTACTTTTTATGTAAATAGTTAATTTAAAGGTTATACGGGCCCGACTGTAAAAGCGACAGGTTGTGGGTTCAATCCTCATTTGAGGAAATCTACGATTTAATTCAACGATGAGCTTTGCCGCGACACCAGAACGAAGAAATGAAAATATAGATGTAAATAAATATTTCATCCCCTCGAGTGGGGATCGAACCCACAACCTTCGAACCAACCTACCAACAGATAGTGTTAAAAGTAAAAAATCATTTTTTTATTGCTATTTTGAACTACTAACTTAAATTTAGTGATTCTTTTTTTAATAAAAAAAAACGTTGTTTATGTGTTTTTGAAGAATGTAATTTTTTTAAAAATCTGTCCTTATTAGCAGTATAATATAGCTAATAATAAATAGTGAAATAAATTTGAAATTTTTCACTTTCCATACTTTACGCACGGACCCCTGATATGCTCGATCGTGGTACTCAGAATTACGCCATATTAAAAAATGGAATAAATATTTTCCATGTGATTTCCATGTATGTTTATTGATTTTTCTGTATTTAGCATATTTTTCTTCTGATCTATAGAAAAATCATAACTTATTTATAATATATATTTTTTATAGCTTCCCGCGTTTCCCCGTAAGGGGCCGTTCAAGTATTACGTAAGCACTGTAGGGGGACGGGGGGTCTTGGGTTTGCTTATTTTTGACGTTTTCAATGAAATATTTTTAAGAGGATTGCTTACTTTTGATGATATAGCGGAGGGTGGGGGTCAATAATTGCAAAAAAACTGCTTACGTGATACTTGAACGGCCCCTAAAATTGAGTTGGCAGGGGAAACCTAGTAATGAAGCCCTCCCCATCTTTAGCCCATTTTACGAGACGTCCGAGATTTGTGTCTCACAAATACCAATTTTATCTTCTTCACGCTGAATTTAAATATTATTAAATTAGAATCCATTTTCCCGAGTAAGAATCGAACCAACTACCGTCGCGTATACAATCACACTCGACGGCCTCTACATACCTACTTATTTTATACGTATTATTCTAATTGAATCACTTTTTTTATTCTTTAAAAGCAAGTAAATGACAGAACGTCACTAAAATTCTTAAGGCCTATTATAATAATAATAAGCCTTAAGAATTTTCTCTACAATATTTCATTTACATGCGCAGGCCTAGTTATTTTCATTTACAAATAATTAGACTGTTGGTTCCGTCGTGGAGCATAGGTAAAAACGTGTGACTGTAAACACGATCGTTGTGAGTTCGTCTCCCACTTGGCGGAATGACATAATTAATATTTTCCGTATCAAGGCGAAGCGCGGCGTTGAGTTCCGCCACTCATCACGCAATTCCTCACTTTCCACCTAATTTTCACGTGACAAGGAATCAAACCCCTTTGAATTGTACCCCTACGCCACGACGTCCTAGAATAGTCTAAAGTGTTTATTTTAATACGTCAATTAATTCTAAAGGAAAATAACTGAACGCATGCATCAAATCAAAATATTCTAAAGTTAGCTTAGATGACTATAATGTTATGGTATCATCGGACTGGTTGATGCTGTGCGGCGTTGAAATCCGCCACTCAACATGCAATGTCTCCAGAATTCGGCGGAAAGTGGAGAACGGAAGTGTCTTAATGGGAATAGAGTACCTTAACACTATATTTCCAGGTTCCCTCTGCCTACCGTGCCATGTGCGGAGTACAGCGTAATGTTAAAAAAAACAAGCTCGACTGATGATGGAGCCAACACCTGAATTTTGAAACTCTTCAGATGTTATCAGTAAACCACTCAAATTAAGGCTCATAATATAATCTAGATACTTTTATACGAACCTTTTAAATATTTTAGTCTTAGTCTAAAGTGAAAATGAAAAAATATTTTTAGAATGCTTTAATTATTTTACATAGTTTTGGTTGTTTGTATTGTAAATGTCGGTGAGCCTATAGGATAACGGCACCTGACGTTGTTGATACTTTTTAATTAAAGGAGCTATATTTTTATAAAGCATTACATTGTATCCCACGTAGTAGAGAGCTTAGTGTTTAAACACTCTGCTCCGCACTCCGTTATATAGTGTTAAGATCGAGCCCGGCCCTTTTTTTAAGACAATTGTTAGTTGAACGGCGAAACTTAAATCTACGCTTTATCTTGTTAACAACAAAATATTTTTTTCCCCTGAGTAGGACTCGAACCTACAACCGCCGTGTTTACAATCAGACGCTGTGGCGTTACGCCACGACGTGTATAAAAAAAAATGTTTACTACACTATTATTATGTAAAATGTATACCTCGTATATTACGATTTACATAATACGAGGTTATCGTGGCGCAATGGCATAAGAGTATAACTGTAAATGCAACGGTTTTGGGTTCGATTCTAGGCAAAACGAATTATTATTTATTAATAATTAAATTACATCACTGTAGTAACAATAACAAAGCACGGCGTTGAATTCCGCCATTCAACACACAATGACTCCTAAATTCGGCTTAAAGTAGGGACGGAGTGTCCTTACATTAAGTTCTCTTTATCCTGCAATATGCGGGATACAGCGTGAAGCTGAAAAAAAAAGTGTAGGTACATATAACAAACAATGTTTCAATTAAAATATCACTCGACACTACTGTACGTGTCAAATATGAACATGAATACAAACTTTATAGGGCGCGTAATTTTACTACTTCCGTTAGGTTAATTTATTCAGTTGTTCACCAACTTTGGTAAAGGATAAATTGTTTTATTCGATTTTTTAAATCTATAGATATTTTTTTTTATTACTTGGACTTGGATTTTAGTGATCGGTCACTATGATTTCCTTTTTCTTAATATTTATCTCATTGGTTAAGCGCGGCGTTGAGATCTGCCACTCAACACGCAATGCCTCCAGAATTCGGCAGAAAGTGGGGAACGGAGTGTCTTAACACTAGGTTCGCTCTGCCTACCCTGCTGTGTGCGAGATATAGCGTGAAGCTGATTTAATTTTTTAAATTTATTTTTATCTCATTAAATACGTCTTTAGTGTATTTATTTTTTATGCAAGAATTTTAAGTCATTCTATTGTAAATGATGATATATTAAAGTAATAAACAGAAAAAATCGGTCAAATGCGAGTCGGACTCACTCAACAAGGGTTCCGTACTATGTTCAATATTGTACACCTCATAAAACAAACTTAAGTTTGCAGCCTATACACTCATTCTGTATGGAATGAATTACAATTATAAGCTTGTAATGGTGAACTGTAGAAAACGCAACAGTTGTGGTCTATTTCCATTTGGGGCAATGAATAAATTTGATTTCCTCGCTCTAGGTAAACGAAACGCGGTAAAAAAACACGTAATGTTTCTAAAATAGGGGGGAAAGTTAGTAACGGAGTCTCTTAACATTAGGTTCCCTATGCCTACTCTGCTATATGCTATATACATAACGTGACTAGACGTCCCGTTGTAAACGAAACTGTCCCGTTATCCGCTTGTGTGTCCCCAATTACCGTTGTTAGCCACATCCGAAAAACAGAAAAGAACAAAGACACATCTCTAACAAAACCTAAGCAGCCAAAAACATCAAAAACATGGTGCACAAAACAACTAAAATAATATAGTCAATTATTACTTTTTAATACAATACTTTAAAAATATTAAATTTCGGAACAAACACTTTTTATTTTAATTTACATAATTATTAATGTACTAGTGGCATTCGCGCGGCTTCGCCTGCTTGTATGCCACAGTTATTTTGCCATCTCAATTAATTTCGTGATATAATAACATTGTCATGTAAAAGACAATATCCAATTCGATAAATCTCTTGTTTTGTAGCAATATTGTAGAATGCAACTCTTTATATTGACATAACTATTTTATTTGTGAACCGATTGAAATAAAACTTTAAGTGAAACTTGTCAGAATCTAATAGTGCAAACGGCCGTTTCTGAGATTAACATAAACTTTTTCCTAAGATTAGCGTGAACAAACGCACAGACAAACAGACAAAAAAATTAAAATTAATGTTTTTCACATAGGCCAGTGTATCTGGTGTTAAGACACTGTGTTCTCCGCTTATCCCTCGAATTTTGTACGTAACATGTTCAGTAGCGGAACTCAACACCGCACCAGAGCGCTAAAACAAAAATATGTTAAAAAATAAACAATAATTAGGTAAAAAACGTTACGTTCAAAGTTTTAGTACAAACAAACATACATATGAGTACATACTATCGATATACTGATAAAAGGGTGTCAAAAACTCCAGATTTAATAGATAAATAGATAGATATAGATCGATGGCGTCGATATATTATTTACTGTTCTTATATAACTACAGTTAACTAATAACGTCACAAAGGGCTTATCTGTATTAGATGTCATTATCGATTATACATATAATAGATAAGATCAGATAAAAATATATAGAAACTGTTTTTTTCCAGAAAAAACGGGTTTGTCAATCACTTTCTCAAGTGGTTTCTAAGTCTATAACACTTTTAAGTGTCAAAGTGACTATCATTTTAAAGACAAGTGTCGTTGGATCTGAAGTGAAGCATAAGATTTGTTATCATTAATCAATATATCTTTATTTTCATAAGAAGTCTAAGTATAAAGATAAATTCTTAGTCGGAGGAATGTTTATATGTAAAACTATACTATTATTGTAAATCTTGAGAGTTTGTTTCGTGGAATGCGTTGATCTCAGGAACTATTTCTATTGGTTTTCAATTGAAATAATTCTAGTTTTGGCATTGCGTGTTGGGTGGCGGAACTCAACGCCGCGCTTTGCCTCAACCAGTCAATTTTACAGTCACACTTTATGCCCCTGCGCCACGAATTTAGAAAGTGTCATGTGTAATACACAAATCTTCGTTTTCATAAATTACCGAGGCTGCCATGGCACAGGTACATAAGCGTGCGACTGAAAACGCGGTAGTTGTGACGGTTTGATTCCCACTCGAGGGAATATTTAATTTTCGGCGAACGAAGCGAAGGGTAACACTAGGTTCTCTCTACCTAACCTGCTCTGTGAAGGATACGTCGTGAAGTAATATATTTTTTATATATAAGTCGTGATTTAATATATATTTTTTTAATTCCCGACTTTTATAATAATTAAATATAGCATTCGCAGTCAGATTTCTTATTTTTTTTATTGTTAAATACCTGATCGTTAATTTGGATGTTATCTTGTAAATAATATATTAAATATGCACTTTCTATATTTATTTTTTAATTTTATTAAAATATCGAAGTTTGTAAACAAATTTGTTTTTTTGCTTAAATCCACATTACGATTCAGTTGGAACCAGTTACAACCGGTTCTAACCAGAACGTTCTGGTCGTTAGGTCGTTGAACCCGAATGTAGCAGACACTTTTGTTTTTTATGTTGTTTTTGAAAAGATTGTTTTGTTTTATTGTGTTGTTTTTGAATAATAATCTTTGTATGATGCGTTGACAGATGCACTCGATTAGTTTTAAATTTATTATTATTTTTTTGTTAGCTTCACACTTTACCTCTTTCGCCTCTTCAACTGTCATCAACCTCTTCATACATGCCCTTCGGGAGTCCTCATATTTTTTACTAGACCTTCCTTCAGTATTATACATATTGTTTTATCGAAGCTCAACCAAGGTGTCCTCCAATTAGGTATACAGAATGTATAATATTTAACGTTAATTAGAAACTAATAAATGTTTTTACTTGAACTGTTGCTATCTAATATACTTAATCAATATTCATATAATTTAAATTAAACCTACTATGAAATTATAAAGAGCAATTTTCAATTTCTTATTTCACCGTTATATTGGTTTAATTTTAATGATAATACATTAACTGTTTTATGCCTTATAGTCTAAAAGCTAAATGATTAGCTTTTTTTGTAATTTTTTTTTAGCTTTACGCTGTATTACGCATATAGTAGAATAGAAATAGAAGAAACCTAATGATAAGACACTCCGTCTTCATTTTTCGCTTAATTTCTTAAATCATTTCAATGTCTGAAATTAACGCCGCTCTTTGTCTTGTTATCAGAGCAAGGAAATAAAAACAATTCTTTCCCCAAGTGGGTATCGAACCTACAACCGTTGCGTTGTGCCGTGTGCTGTGCCACGACGATCATCAGTACTAATTTACATACATTTACACGCTTAGAATAAAATAAAAGGGAAAGTCCCGTTTTGTCCTACATTTTATACGCGTATTGCCCAATTTTATAATAGAGAAGATATAATCTATGATACGCGTTTCTGAGTTATGAAATAGTTGCTTTGTATGGTGTTTATCAGTCAAACGCGAGTAGAATATTAATGTGGTGTTTCGTATAGTTATTTTACTAGTGTTTTTTTATTTTATTTTTTATTACTATAACACACTTGGTATCGTACCCGTACTCTAATTATCTTCAACGAGCCGTGCCTGTCCTGATTTTATGTAACTTGGCCGTTAACTTTTTTGTTTGGCTTAAGCTAGAGATTTCATTATTTTTTACAGGTAGGCAAAGCGTGGCGTTAGTACGCAATACCTTCAGAATTTGGGAAGTGTGAAGCGGAGTGTTTTAACGACAGGTTCAGACGTTCCCTCTGCCTCAGCGGTTAACTAAAAAAAATATTATAATATTTGAAATTCAAAAACATCAATCTGACTAAACAACTAACTAACATCAATCTGACTAAACAACTAACCTAACTTTATTAGGTCTTGATAGCGCCACGACGGTATCTATCTATATATTTCACAGATTATTATTTATTTGTAGATACCTTATTTTTCGCTCTGTAACAAAGCAAACCGTGGCGTTGAATTCCGCCTCTCAACACCTCGAAAAATTCGGCGGAAAGGAGGACGGGAGTGTCCTAACATTAGGTTCCCTCTACCTACCCTGCTGTGTACGGGATACAGCGTGAAGCTGATTGTTATTTTGTATAATAGTGGGAAGTAATAACTACTTATTTATACCTTGAAGTAAAACCATAATTTAAAAAATTTTAACATTTTGCCCTTTTCCATTTTTGTTTACTTTATGTCGTTCATTCACATCTTCCATTTCGAGGTCGTCGTGGCACAGAGGCACAAGCGTGTGACTGTGAGGTGACACGAGGTCGTGGGGTTTTATTTTCATTCTGGGGAATGAATTTAATCTTTGTAATTTATGACTCTGTCCTCCAACCTGGACAGAGTGATAAATTACAACATTTGTTTGTTTAAACATTTCAATGCTTGTCATAAATCTAATGAGGTATAAAAAAATCTCTTCCGTTACTGCAGTCAGTAACGGACGCACAGGCAAAACTACAAGAATAATAAAATTTAAATTTAAGGCATGTATGTATTAAGAGGTTGATGACAGTGGAAGAGGCGAAAGAGACATGCAGAGTCGGTTCTCTGTAGGGAACAGGGATACATCTTAAAGCTAAAAAAAATTGGCAAATACGTAGTCCGGAAACAGATTTTTTTGTAATTCCTAAGGGAACGGGAAAAATGTACATTGTCCATTTTATTATATTTATTTTATTTTATATCTTAAATTAAATGATCCACAAACACACACACACACACACACAACTATTATTCCTCCACACAGTAGGGTAGGTAGAGGGCACTTGGGTACCTAGTGTTAAGACACTCTATTTTCATTAAGATACTTCTCCCTTTTCGTCAAAATGATTAATTGTGTAGCGGAACTCAACGCCGCGCTTTGCCTCGCTACCAGACCGAGGAAAAGAAAATATTAAATATTTCTTTACCCTGAGTTGTAATTGAACCCATAACTGTAGCTTGTACAGTCGCACGCTTGTGCCCCTGCGCCACAAAAGCCTCATACTATTCTATTACTATTTATACCCTTCATTTAACTCTATCAAGTCTTATAATACGTAGAAGATAGGATCTTTATTTCGTTTCACTCAAAATTATTGCACTTTTACTTCACATTGTAAGTGAACAGTTAATTACATTCTCCCAAACGGGATTCGATCCCAAAACCATCACTTTAACAGCCAAACACCCCACCGTGCCACGACGGGGCACTATCGTATTATATTGTAATAGCACACTGTCATGTTCATAGAAACGCAATCAGTAAACAGATCGTATTACATGAGCTAATGGCCTAAGATCCCATCGTTTAAAACTGTAGGGATTAGATTTTCTAATGAAACTTATATTTAAGAATAATACATGATAGTAGAATAGATTACACTAGGGTTGCCCAAAAAAATCCTGCCGCAATCACCTTTAATTAATGTTTTTCGTAACTCGTTTTTGGAGAAAATTGCACTCATATGTTTTTTATGTGAATCG
>DWQW01000978.1:0-39358 GCA_018249695.1 Heliconius erato demophoon
GGCATTGTTGGTTACATCTTTCGTTTAAGTATTTTTGGATAAGAGAATAGTAGGTAGTCTGTTGTTTATAATTTCTTTCGTTTAAGTTTTCTGTTGTTTGTGTCATTTGTTCAGGTGTGTGTTTTTTAAACAATTGGAACATCCTTATTGGAGCTACGAAAATGTGGGTTGCATTATAGTTTCAATAATTTTCACATTAGTAATCTTAAGTGCTTTGCAAACATAGGTACATTATATGAATAATTCAGTAGTTAAAGCGGGCGAAGCCGCGAGCGGGTCGCTAGTATATATATATATATACTTCTGTATATATATATATATATATATATATATACAGAAGTATATTCTTTAGTACCGTTGTGTATAAATGTTGATTGAACTACAACGAACTGTTTTGAATAATATATTCATATAAATCTTGTCAATGTCAGATACTGTACAGTCTTAATTGTAAATTGCACTACAAAATGTCATTAGATTGCCAATCTATTCGATTTTTTTTATTTTAATCCTTTTTTTACTTTCAACCGTCTCATTATGGTTTTTTTTTAGCCAATTAAGTAAAATTTTGTATAATAATAAGTCCGCTTCATGCTGTATATTGTACACAGCAGGGTAGGCAGAGGGAACCTAGTGTTAAGGCACTCCGTTCTCCACTTTCCACCGAATTTTGGAAGCATTGTGTGTTGAGAGGCGGAACGCAACGCCGCGCTTTTACCTTGATACCAGAGCGAAGAAATGAAAATAAATATTTCATCTCCTCGAATGGTGATCGAACCCACAACCAGTCACACTAATGAATTGCAAATATGTAGAAATTGGATTGACACGAGATCTCTTCCGCTCCAATCACTAACATTATATCTTTGATGGCGGTGCTTATCTCTGTCTTTTATTTAAACCATTACAAGGAAATGGTAAGAATTGAGCGGGAATTGAACCTAAAACCATCACTTTGACAGTCATCTGAAAGAAATATTAATATAATTTGAAGTAACATGACGTGGCAAACAACAGGCCAGTCGTGGCGCAAAGCCATAAAGTGTGACTGTAAAACCGACTGGTTGTGGGTTCGATACCCACTCGAGGAGATGAAATATTTACTTAAATTTATATTTCCAATTCTTCGCTCTGGTGTCGGGGACAAGTGCGGCGTTGATTTCTGCCACTCAACACGCAATGCCTCTAAAATTCGGCAGATAGTGTAGAACGTAGTGTTAACACTAGGTTTCATCTGCCTACCCTGCAGTGTGCGGGATACAGCGTGAAGCTGAAACAACACGAAAAAGAAAAAAAATCTTCACCCATTTTCCAAGCTGTAATTCAATAAATAAATTGAAATTTTAGTAGTTACAGTTAAATAAATAGTAATAAATAATAATTGAAAGTTTGTAAACGCCGTGACGCTTTAAGCGATAATCTTTAATCAATTTGCTTAGTAAGCTCGAATGGGTTTCACAGTTACGCTTCGCCTAGTGTTTGTTCGTGTAATGATCGTTTTACTTTTTGTTAAGAGATTTTTTTTGACTTAGGACAGTTTGTGATAGTGTATTAAAAGGTATGATGGTTGTAAGTTTATATTCTGTTGAAGCTTTTGTTAAAAATAAAAAATAATTAAAAATATATGTTTAAAGATAAGCTTTCTAGATGTTTTTTTTGTATGGTGTAGTGTATTTTACAAATTAAGCTCCTACATTTGATAATTATATTAGGTGGGTTGTAAGTTTCTTTAGTAATCCGCGTACTATTACTACTAGTACTATTTTGTTAGGGCGGCGATTTTACTGTAAACTGGTCGATGGTTTTGTGTTCGATTTCGATGCCTACTCGGAATAAGGTTTTTACTTCCTTCCCCTGACAATATAAAATGTAGCGTTAATTTTTTTTAAAATAGAAGCGACAGAAGATATTAATAATTATTATTTTTTTTAATTTAATTTAATTTTTCAACTTGAAGCCGTCGTGACACAACGACCAACTGTACATACGATGGATGTAGGTTTAATTTTCATTTCTTCGCTGTTGTTAAAAAAAAAACAAAAAAAAAATACCAAACATTTGTCTCTCTATATATAAACAAAACAAAAATACACATATAAACATACATTTTATTTTTAGCATGATAAAGTTTTATAAGCGAGTCGCTTCATTTATTTTATAGCGCACACTCGAGCCAAGTTAATTGTATTCACAATAGTAACTCAGTTGAGAAATTCAAGTTAAAACAAATTACACAGAAATACTTTTAAAACTAAAAGGGATTCGTTAATTTATGGAATGGAATGGACGGCTGTTTGTAAATTAGCCGGGTTTTCATACAAATGTGTTAATAAAGCGTATATAAGAGTATATACACGTTCTCACTAACGTTTTTGCTTATATATTTTTTTGCTTTTTATTTTCTTATCTATTTGAGGTTGTCGTGGCGCAGGGACACGACGTCTGACTGTAAAACGCAAGGGTTGTGGGTTCGTTTACCTCTCAGGTAATTGTCCATTTTCCACCCGGGTTGAAGATATCGCGTGTTAAGCGGCGTAAAACAACAACGAGCACCTATTGCCAAATCGAAAAAAAAATCGTTCCCCTCAGTAGTAATCAAACCCACAACCCTCGCCCTTATATTCAGAAGTGTCTCTGCGCCACGAGTACTTCAAATATACATCATTAATTGTCCATAAGTGAGAATATGAACATAAGGTTCCCTCTGTCTAGTATAGCTGAAGCATTTGATACATATATATCCTTCTTTCTGCTATATTACCAACCCTATTTGTCGACTAATGATCATTTATTACTTAAAAAATGCCACGTAACTTTTTAAAGATAATATTTTTATTTAATATACCGCTGTCTAAATATGACGATGTAATAAATAACTGTCAAAGCCAGCTGAAGCTGTAGTGGCGCAAGGGCACGATAAACGCGACGGTAGGTTCAGTAGGTTCGATTCTCATTCGGGGTCATAAATTTTTATTTATCAATATTTTCTTTTCTTTGCTGTGGTATCGAGGCAAAGCGCGGCGTTGAGTTCCGCCACCATGAAGAGTACAAATATGAAAATATATGTAAAACAAGAGGTCAATGAATATGGATTTCTAGTCCACATATAGAATTGCATAAATTCCGCTTTACTTAGCAACTCCAAACTTAATAGTAACTTACATTAACTATAAAGGAAATTCATATTGACCAAGTTCTTGTGAAAGCTAGATGGATATTCGGTCTCTTGAAACTACTGTAGTATTGAAGTGCGGGGTACAAGAATTAAAGGATTATGTGTGGCCTGATTATATTTCGACGGCTCAGTTTTCATTTAGAACTATGGGGCCGTACGTAAGCAGTTTTTTTGCAATTTTTGACCCAGACCCCCCCCCCCTCCCCTCTTACAAATATTTCATTGAAAACGTCAAAAATAAGCAAACCCAAGACCCCCCCCGCCCCCCTACAGTGCTTACGTAATACTTGAACGGCCCCTATGATAGGGGAGGGGTCCTAGGTTTGATTTTCACAATATCTCGTTTTCGGATGCCAAGCGGTGAAGGAAATATGAAAAGCATTGAATGTCTAAGTTCTCTGAAAAACAGAGATCTCTGTGCCTACCTCGCTTTGCAACATAAACCTGAAAAAATGCATGTTGGCTGTATTTATCTTCATTTACATTATCTGACCAAACTAAGTAAAAAATCATACAAAAAGATTCTACTGAAACTACAATCCTCAACAATTGTTTCATGTAAGGCAGTATTATATAAAAACATTTTAATAGCTTAATACTTTTTCCAGCATAGGCAAAGGCAACCTAGTGTTGAGACACTCCGTTTCCCATTTTCCTTCGAACATTGAAGGCATTGCGTGTTGAGAGGCGAAACTCAACGTCGCACTTTACCTCGACAATACAGCGAAAATAAATTATTCTTTATAAAAAAAATATTTCCTCGAGTGTTTATCGAACCTACAACTGAAACGCGACAGGCGTTTCAGTCACACTTTTTGCCCTTGCGCCACGACTGGCCTCACTGTATGTATTATATGAAAATATTTTTTAAAGTCCCCTATTCTAGATACACAAAAGTCGATGAGTGTAACAACAGCAGGATGTCGCACCACGACCTAATACACTTAAGCAAATAGCCTATAAGAAGAAATAAACAGGCGTTTTCACAGTAGATATTACACTAGCGGACACGGAAACGGTACATTTTGATTGCAAATGAATAGAAATAAGGTGTTGAATATTAAATATTTATTATGATTATGTTTAAGTCAGATTGTTGATTTTCTTTCTTTTGTGTTGTTTTTTTGTAATGATAAAAAATAAATAAAAATAAATCAGCTTCACGCTGTATCCCGCACACGGCAGGGTAGGCAGAGGGAACCTAACCTTAAAACACTCCGTTCCCCACTTTCTGCCGAATTCTGGAGGCATTGCGTGTCGAGTGGCAGAACTCAACGCCGCGCTTAGCCTCGACACCAGAGCGAAGAAATGGAAATATAAATTTAAGTAAATATTTCATCTCCTCGAGTCCCCACTCGAACCCACGACCAGTCGGTTTTTGTTGTTGTTATTGCCTCAAATTCTACCGGAAAGGAGAGAAAGGAGTGTTTGGATATTGTGATTGCTTTTTTTACGTAGGTACCTACACTGTTTCTTACTTTGTAATGTCTATAAAATGAGAAACTTATAATTGTAAATCCACATTATTACTAGTAATTATTACTGAAAAGTCAAAATTCACGTTATTTTCATGTTAAAGAAATTTTACTGAAAATAATGCGAATGAAATAAACACGGAACTTTTATAATTAATAAAAATATTTTATATCATTTTCGAAATCAACATCCAAATTACATACAAACACACTTTAATAAAGAAAAAAATAAGTACGAAATATATTTTTACACCGAAACCTCTAGAATATTGAAATAAGTTTACACATAATCTAGCCCATACATATAAAGCTAATGTTATAGCAGTATACATAAAGGACTATAGCCCCCAGCGACCTGGCCGGTACCTACGATCCCGATTATAATACTCGAGAATACTACCTTATGAACGTTGCCAACAGATGAAGTCATACATTTTCTATGAACATGCCTGCGGTTTCGTCTGGATAGCCACTTTTATAGTAGTGTTTAGACCTAGTACTTACTTTTTAGTCTCTAGGTGGATATATGTGAAAATGTTTGTTAAATTCAATGTTTATAAATTAATATGTCTTTTGGGTACTTTTTGAGCTAAATTGTTCATTTTGATTGAATTTGATATAAAGCTGAAATAGGATGAAGGTTTGAAGTAGTATATTTAATTGGCTTTTTGTAAATTATTGAAATTATAATGTAATTTTTTATCTTTTCGCTGTATCTCGGATAAAGCAGTAGAAGCATCTAAGTGTTAAGACACTCCGTTTTCCACTTTCCACCCAATTTTCTAGACAATGTGTGTTGAGTGGCACAGCCTGCCAGTGTTGTCAGAACGAGGAAATGAAAATTAATAATATTAGAGTAAACGACTCAATATGTATATAAATTTTCTACATATGAGATTTGAGTTTATAAGTATCGAAATTAGTTAGGTACATTTTTAATATGTAAAATCAGTTTTAGGCTTAAAAATTATAAAAAATAACCCATATAAAATCATTTTGTTATTCATATGTCTTACTGTCCAGAGGACAGTCGTGGCGCAGAGGCTCTAAGTGTGGCTGTGTGGCAGGTTGTGGGTTGGTTTCTCAATAGAAGAAATGAAATATTTAATATTTTCGTTTCTTTACTCTGGAGTCCAGGTAAAGAAATGTAAATATTAAATATTTCATTCAAGCGCGATGTTGAGTTCTGCCACTCAACACAGAATGCTTTCAGAATTCGCCAGAAAATGGGAAACGGAGTGTCTTAACACTACATCATAAAAAATCTAGCAGAGCCTCTCATTTGCAATTTCTAATAATCATACAAAGAATCATTCCGTTGACCTACAATCATAAAATTAGTACAGAACCATCGGTACGTAAAATCGACTCGCACTTGACCGGTTGTTATAAAAATTCAACTTTTTCAATTCAAAATATAAAGTAAAATTTGAATTTTTTGAAATAAAATATACAATTTTTATTGTATTCCAGCTTTATTTTTACAAAAAAAAAATACCTTCAGTGGATAGTAACCTAACTATATTTATTTTCATACAATACAAAAATCAAGCAGAACTTTTAACGTGATATTTTTTTGTCAATAGTTTACTTGTCACAGTGCAAAATGAAATTTTTACAATTCGACTCGCAAACATTCACCGAGGATGTAAAAAAACTATATAAAAAAAATATTATATATTTTTTACTATCATTATTTTCAAAACGTTAAAAACTGTGCTTGTGTGGTTTGTACAGCAATTTGCGCTGTGATTGTATGTTCGATTCCTGTTTGAGGAAATGAAAAAAATCTTAACATTGGCATTTAATACGTAAAAAATTGTGATATAAAAAAAGTTGTAATTACACCAACGTAAAATCAAGAGTTACAAGAGCAATTAAAAGGTCAAAAATACTTCCCATTGTGAAAAACAACGCCAGACTTGGTACCAAAAGTATTAAAAAATATAATAACTTAAATCAGCGTCAAGCTGTAGGGTAGAAAGAAGGAACCTAGTGTTAAAACAATCTATTCCCCACTTCTCGCCAAATATTTGGAGGTATTGAGTGTTGAGTGGCGGAATTTAACGCCGCGCGTTGCCTGGACACTAGAGCGAAGAAATGAAAATATAAATTTAAATAAATATTTCATTTTATCGAATGGGGATCGAATCCACAACCAGTCGCATTTACAGTGCTCTTTAAAAAATATATCAAATATTATTTGATCACCGATTTCAGTTAAAACCCAGAACAATCGCGTAATATAATACGCTAAAGACAGTGTAAAGTGGAGTAAATTGAGCAGGAGGGCAGACCCTGGCAAATAGCCGGGATTAATGCCAGGAAGAAGAAGAATCGCTTGTACGGTCAATAACGATCCCATACCGCCACGATGACAACATCGCCTCTATTTATATATATATAAATTACAGATATTTTCCGGTCTAAAGCTAAAGAAGTATCATTATCATAAATTTCAAAGTTTTGTGGTAACATTAACAGGATATATAGATCGAGTCCTTTCGAAAGTTGGTGCCTTCCCACAACGCGCATTATTTCTACATAGATTTAAAGTGAATAACAGAGTATTACGTCACCACGACCATTCTGGCACAGCATCTCACTGTAAACGCGTGGGTTCGATTCCCTCTCCGGGTGAATGAATTATTTTCATTTCCCAGCTCCGAAAACGAGATATACCTCGCCATTCAGTTCAGCCAATCAACGTACAATGTCTCGGAAATTAGACGGAGAGAGGTAAACAGTGTTTTGACACTCCGCCTACCCAGCCGTATTTAAGCAAAGAAAAATAAATAAAAAATATATATGAAGAAGAAATACATAAAGCCAATAGTTTTTATGATTATACAATAAAATACTTGAAATCAATTAAATAAATGTTACATATACTAACATAATGCAACACAATATATATTTTTCACTTAGAACCTTAGAACCAGTAGTTCCAGAGATTAGCCCATTTAACCATACACACTACAGCTTTATAATATTAATATAGAGTATAGATGTTAATACACGAACAAACCCACAAACAGGCACTAGTCGTAACACAATATGCATATTCAAATACACTTGATCCTACGACCTAAGTTAAACATAAGCGCTCAGTAGTTGGCGGACGCCCAGATAGCTAACTGGATTATATACATATTCGTATAATCCCTTCATATGAAAACTACTTGTATAGGTGTAGGTGTGGATAGTGCATGGAGCTGGGTACAGGTTTGATTTTAGTATAGTATAGGTGTAGATAGTGCCTGGATGTACAGGTTTGATTTTATATTGAGACTTGTAACTAAATACTTTCGCCCAAACGGGCAGTGCGTGTTGAGTGGCGGAATTCATTCTACATCATAATTTAGTACTTACAGCGAGATCGAACCCACAACCATCGCTTTAATAGTCTGGTTTTTTTTTAATATGAGCTTCTCTCGAAAGCCACCATATGCAGCCGAGATAAATCTGCCCGAATGGTTAATCGTCATAATAAAAAAAAAGATAGAAAAACATACAATTTCATATATAAAAAAAATCTTCCTCTCGCTTTTTACGCATCCAACAGGATATACAGAAGGAGTCTAGTGTAACGACACTCTGTTCTTTGTCCAATTTTCAACGTTGAGTGACTGGACCCATCACTACACTTTATCTACCACAGACAAAGCGAGGAAATAAAAAAAAATAATAATAATTCCCTTGAGAGAATTAAACCCACAACCGTTGCGTTTACATACACTATCCCACGACGGTCTCAATTTCCTATAATTAGAAAAACAATAAAATCAATTTCATAAGCTTATTAATCCATAGAGCCATTGTAAATCAAATACCAAATGAATTATAAAACATCGTTAAAAATTACGAAACTAATAAATTGCCTTTCAATTTAAAGATTGTATTAGCATTAAAAAAAAAACCTACTGACATTTCAAAATGTAGGTTTGTGAAGTGTTATTATAGATTTGTGATAAGTCACGAGTGATGATGTGGTAATAATATTTTTAAGATATTTTCGATGATTTATTCTTCTTGATTTTAAAAAATTATCATCACGAAAAGTTGCTTTTAGCGGATTAAGCTGAGAAATTGAATTTCAAGATGTTCATTTCGCACTTACTGTCCATTTTTTCGAGATATTTCGTGTTAAGTTGCAAAACACAACGCCGTAATTTGCCTACTGAGACGGGAAAATATAAAATAGTTTAAATATAATGAATTTCTCAAGAGGAAATCAAAACCGTCTCAATACTCATCCTTGAATGTCAAAATTCATAAATTTTCAATAAAGCGGTCTCATCTCATCTCATCTTATAACTTAGACCACACACAAATCTAACAAACGCTGATCATATTGACCGGATATATCAATAGGTAATAATCCTATCCAGTATCGCTGGCAACCAATTACTTTGTCTAATATTGTATCCAATATATTGGAATCATTGCTGGTCGGTGGTCGGTGCGCTTCGTAATGGTAGACTGGATTGTAGTGCTGGATGTCGATACAAATTATGCAACACCTCAATTATATTTTTGAAGTATTTCCTTTAAATCATATAATTTATAGTTACTTTCTTTGTATGTATGTAACGTACTTAAAACAAAAAATATCAGTTTCACGCTGTATCCCGCACACAGCGGGGTAGGCAGAGGAAACCTAGTGTTAAGACACTCCGTTTCCCATTTTCCGCCGAGTTCTGGAGGCATTGCGTGTTGAGTAGCAGAACTCAACACCGCGCTTTGCCTTGACACCAGAGCGAAGAAATGGAAATATACATTTAAACAAATATTTAACCAATTCTGTTGTAGAAATTATAAACGCTATAATCATATTAAAATTAAATTATTTCTATGTTGTTTTTAGTCGTAGTGTGCGAGACATATAGGACGGAAAACCGATAGCCATTTGAGCGAAAAGGTTCTCGAGTTGCGGTATAGAACCAGATGAACGCTCAGTGAGCAGGACCAAATAAACCCACGATCTTGTCAGAGTTGCAGGTAGCAGGAAGCAGGAACGACCTACAATTTGGAGATCCTTGGGCCTCTCTTGAGATAATAATGATATAATTGTTATATCATAAGTATTTATATGAGGCACGCAATTATTATAATAGACGCATAAGAACAAAAATAAATATACAGGGTGTTTTTATCGTCACCACATTAAATGAAACCACAGTTTTAACTATTCTATAAAAACCTAATACAATTAAAATAAAAGATACTTTTCCAAAAATAAAAAAGTTATTTTTTCAAACATTTTGTTTGAAATTATTAAATTATCGTTGTAAAATAAAACGCCATTTATCAAGTATAACGCCGCACACGCCTCATTCACGAAATCGGGTCGTAGGTAATAGCGGCGATGTTGAATTGCGTAAAATAGAACGAGAGATATCCCTTTCTCGTTCTGGTACGTTTTTTGAGAATGAAAAGCGACAGATCGGCATCGCTTAGTAGTATTTTTGTAGTAGTAGGTGTTTACGTTATTGGTATTTATTCGTAACTGCGTCACACGAAATACAGGTAAGAACATCGTTAAATCATCATCAAAAAAAAAATCATACGTCTAAAATGTTGAGGTTGACTAATTTCTTTAGGTATGTATAAATGAGACTATCTTTGTGCAGGGACAATGTCTGACGGTAAGCACCCCCACAAAACGGAAATGAATTGCTTTCACTTCCTTGCTTATAAAGAGCGCTGTTGATTTCCACCGATCAACAAGGAATGTCTTGAATTCAGGCGGAAAGCAGTGGACGAAGTGTCTTGACACTGGGATCTCTCCGCTTTTCCTGTTATATGCAAGCCGAGACAAAGTGTATATATAACTAAAAAACATAAATTTCATAAACTTCAAAACAAATAACATTCAAAACATAAATATTTACACAGTTTACCCTAAAACAAAAGGAACCAACTTATAAAATAACTTCAAAAGTAAATCCCAATATATAAGAATAATACATTATTTCAGTTTATCCATTCAGATCACGTTCTGACCGCGTCTCACATAAGCCATGTGTAGCTTCTTATTTCTATCGATGGCTACTTTATTTGTTTTGTGTCCATGGATAAGTCCTTCCACCCCTTATCACTAAATTGAATTGGTACAGGACAAAAGGATGACGGAACCACCCCAAAATATAGGGTTGGATCCTTTTAGTTTATTGTAGAGGTTTTTTGGTGTGTTTTCGATAGAAATCTATGGACAGATATAAGATATATATGTATATCATAAGATAAGAAAATGTGTTTTTTATATATAGAAAAAATATATTTTTGTAAGTGCGTTTTCAGATCGTATAGTACTGTATCACGTCTGTCGTATTCGTATATATATTTCTTGTCTTAATGCAAAACATCTGTTAATACAAAGGAATACATTCAACGATGTACTGAAATACTGAAAAAGAACTCTAATTTTATGTTTCGTACTCATTATATTTTCTATCTATATCCGTTTGTAAATAAAATTGATAAACAAAACGAAAATTGTAATTAATTGATTATAAATATAATTTCTAATCAAATGGAATTTGAATCCATAACCATCACGTGCAATTGCATATTGCACAAAAGTTTCCACAGTTAAAAAATAAATAGTTTTACAATTTACAAGCCATTGTTGTATGAATCACTCACATTTTGTGTCAGCCCTAACAGTCTTATCTGGCGCATGATTAAACTCTCGTGCAAGTTCTTGTAGAAAATACAGGAAAGCACCCACTTTTCTTCCTGCACTACTTTTTTATTCCGTATAACTGGATGTAGAGCTAGCAGAAAACTATATTTATATAATATTGCAATAGGCTTGGCTCCTTCTACTTGTTTTAAGTAGATAAAAGATATCTAGGTGATAAATTAACAGGAACCTATCAGGTAGAATCTTCTTAATTACCAATTGAGTAAGTAAACAAAGACGTCATCATATATCTACAGTGGAAAGTTACTGAACCGTAGTTTTTCCAATAGTTATTTTATTTGTTTTTCTTTTATTTTTTTTAATTTTATTTTTTTAATAATATATAAATGTAAATGTTACGCTGAGAGTTCCATTCGGCTGCATGTATTAAATATTTTCATTTCATCCTTCCAGTAACAAGATAAATCGTGGCTTCTTTTGTGTTCCAACTTCCAGTTGTGCACTTGTCATTAAATGTATTGAAAATTCGGCAAAAGTGTGGATCGAAGTGTAACACGCGTATAAGAATTACGTACCTTGATGAGAACGTATGGCTTAGCAGTCAGAGCAGTTGGACAGATTCCAAGAGACACGGATTCTAACGTATTTTTCATTCCTAGGTAAGGAATAACACTTTAAAATTGTTAAACTATTTATTATTTTGCTATCCCTACAACTACATTTTGATGCCAGCAAAATAGCGTCTAGATAGGCGTTCCATTACAATAGCCCGATTCTTCACCTACCTGCATGCACCAAATTTTATTCAATACGACGTCAAGATTCAAACAAAGCGTGAGAAATTGCTCGGATGTTCATTAGAGGTAGAGATTTTGAGTTTTTCGTGTTCTTATATTTTAGTGACATTTAATTTTAAGAACTTTTATAAAAATGTTGAGTGATTTTTTCCATGAAATATATAAAATCCTGTAAAAGTAAAAAGGAGAATTTAATTTTCAAGTGGAATTAAATTTAAATTTTACAAATTTTCTGTGCAATAGAATTCAATATTAGTTTCGCCAGGTGCTATTTAAAAATTATCAGCACCTTTGCAAAATGGCGGCCACGGTCCGAGACGGGACTTAGCCAAACTTTAAAGGATCTTAACACTAAGCCCTCTCTGGATACTGTGTTGTATGCGGGATATAGCGTGAAACTGAAAATATATTTAAAATAAAAAAACATCTTAGCTCGAGTAGTATCAAATCTTCAATTATCAATTGCGACATAATCCATTCCGATTTAAGAAAATAAAAATGCTGTCTATTGAAACTCATTTGGAAAATTGAGTTTAATTTCGAACCGAGGTAGCATGCAGAGTACAGGCAAATAAGAAACCAACTCGCTATTGTACCATCGTTTCAATTTGCAAATGATTTTGCAAATCTCTTTAAATCTATTGAGAACCGTTCAATTGGACTATAATTGTTCCGGATACGTAATGCTCTCTGTGTATTTTGCTGGGGATTTGTTTTGTGGGTTTGTTGTTTGGTGATACTTATTTTTGCGTATAATTTTATTTTCACATAATATCACTTATAATAAATAACATTCTTCATTTTCGCGATTTTACATATTTTAAATTCTTAAAATCAGCTTCACGCTGTACCTAGTGTAAGACAGTCTGTTGCCCCACTTTCTGCCGAATTCTGGAGGCATTGCGTGTCAAGTGGCAGAACTCAACGCCGCGCTTTGCCTCGACCCAGAGCGAAGAAATGAAAATAAAAAATTAATTAAATATTTCATCTCCTCGAGTGGGGATCGAACCCACAACCAGTCGATTTTGCAGTCACACTTTGTGCCGCTGCGCCACGACTGGCCTCTATTTTAAAGTCTTAAGCCGGTTATTATCCGGTTTAAGAATTTAGTAAGTTTTTATTATATCACACATTTTGTGCAACAATGACGTAATTGTACTTTTTTAAAAACTAGTTCAATATGTCAATGTACGTGACATTGGCAAAGTGATTTGTGTTTACCTGGCACGCTTGAAACATCATAATCAAAGAACTGAATTGTCTTCCAATGAATCTTGAATCCTGATGCAAGAAGTCTTGAAATTGAAGAAATCTTGAATTCTGATGCAGTCCACCAGGGGCAAGATACAATCAGCTCATTCTACAAGAATCCAGGGTCGTACGACAGTAGTGAGGCAATTAAGAAATCGTTGACAGTAGTGTGATACAATAGTGTAATACTCGTGATCACGGACTACTGCAAAGTGTTTCCAAAAATTAATAATACTAAATCGTTTCATTTAAAAAGAATTTGTATAATTTGGCTAAAATATCTCCAAAACAAAACAAATAAGCGGGCGAAGCCGCGTATGGATCGCTAGTACTTTAAATAAATTAAAAACTAGTACCTCCATACGAAACCTACGCCAGCAATTCGCAAAACGCTTCGTTCAGGTGCAAGTAATAAGGTGTATAAACATGGAACACGTAATAGCGAACATACGAGCTGGTGGTACAATATTTGTTTTCACTTTTAAATGCGGACCGTATTTTAGCACCGGCACTCTGTGTACGTACTCACTTTGTTCAAAAGTTTTGATTAAAATTAAATTATATGGAAAAACTACTGCTGGCGTGGTATTTTATGTGATTATATTTACTTTTTTTTCTACTGATGCATATAGCAGGGTAGGGAAAGAGATCATTGTGTTAGAACACTTTTCTGCTTTATACTGGCTGACAGTTAATAATGATAAATACTTTTCTCCTTATATATATATCATCTTGATGTGATTTTGGCTTTAGTTTGAGATACAGTTTAAGAATTCTGTTTAATAGTGGAATATTTTATTGAACTAGATGTTTTAGAGCTTTCTTTAAATATTATTCACAAGTTTGTCATAGTCTTGAATGATTCTTATATTATCAATATTTTTAGTTTAAATGGTAATTCATTGTAATCATCAAGAGAACTTAATAATTTATAATTTTTATTTTTAACTTCACGCTTTATCCCGTATTAATATTATCGAGATATTGCTTGTTAAATTGCAGATTTCGATTTTCTCTTGTTACCAAAACAAGAAAATGGAAATTATCCATTTTTAGAGGGGAAATCGAACCTACAATAGTCGTAGAACGTTTACAGTTAGACACTGTTCCGCACCACCGCACCACAACTATTCAATTTCTCTACATATATAAAATCTAGAATTGTAAATTTTCCTTTCAAATATTGCCTTCCCTTACTCTGAACGTGTAGTAATAGGAACCCGGTCAGAATAGCCCTCGTAAATTTTGATGTACATACTGAAATGAAGAGCGTGGCCATCGATACTGCTCTTGCGAATTAAATTTTACAACTAGCGAGTGAATTTAATCAATATTTCCGTATAATCTATATATAGAATAAAAATGTATCTGATTGCTGTCTGTGCATGGAAGATATATTAGAAAAACTATTGTTAGGGACATTTATCTTGTAATACAATCCAAAATAAGGATAATTAATTTTTGTGTATGTTTCTTTGTGCGTTTGTGCACGCTAATCTCAGAAACAGCTTAACCGATGTAACTGCAGTTTTCGTTATTGTATTTTGAGATATTTTTCTAAACGTTTAGTGTTTGTTATTATAATGTTGTAGAACACAAAAGTTAAGAAATTATAAATTATGTAGTTCATATAATAATGATGTATAAAAAATTGTTTTTTTTTTCACTGGAAAGTTACGAAAGATGAAAGCTGTATAAATAAACAATTCATAATTTTCTTTAGAAATATTTTCCTCTATTGTGGTAATATCTATTATAAAATACTTATTTAGAACCCGCGCCTCCTGAAATCCTACCAGGTGCTCAGACCACAAAAACGTACATTTTCTAAATAAAGTATTTTTCGTTCCGAAATGAAATAACGCTTTAAAAATGTTTAAAAATATCTAGTATATTATACTATTCTTCTTAGGCATGTGTCGCATGCTAACAATATATCTCATAATTATTTAGCTTCACTCTTTACCTTGCACATAGTAGGGTAG
This sequence comes from Heliconius erato demophoon, assembly GCA_018249695.1. NCBI lineage: Eukaryota > Metazoa > Arthropoda > Insecta > Lepidoptera > Nymphalidae > Heliconius > Heliconius erato. Next base: position 15,333 of record DWQW01000978.1, read on the forward strand.
ACAGAAAGAGCCTAGTGTTAAGACACTCCAGAATTTATTTACTAGAATGGGGAAATGAAAATAATTAATTCAACCGATCTTGTATTGAATCTAGAGCCATCACGTTTGCTGTATCGCTCTCCCAAATACTGTGTTATCGTTTAAATTTCATTACAATATAAGTGTATTACATAATCATAAACGTCACAATTTCGAAGTTTAGTTAGATAATACTCTTATTTTAGAGACAATGCGTCTCAAAGGTCCGTATTTGTTACCGGCAGATGCATTTAATGACCGGATGCTGGGCCGAATCTAGAGTCGTTAGTTACACGAGATCACTTCATGTGGAATATACTTTTAAATATTTCTATTTATTTTTCAATTAATTCAAAAGAAAAACAAGGTTTTTTTATTTCTTACTCGATGCTTCTGATATTATAAATCCGAAAATCTATGTTTGGATCTTTGTAAAAGCGCTCTCTGGTATTACTGGTGTAAAATAAAAAATAGTTTTTGTTTTGGATAGTCCATTTATAGTACCGATATAATCCACTGGAATAGCGATAAGAAGTCCTGGAGGTAACTCCAGGACTTTTTACAATGGACCATCATAGACAATTATTGGTTATTTCCTTTGTTAATAAAATAAATTTTTCTATTATGCACTCCAGCCTGTTTTAAAGTGAATGCAAGAAGTTTACACATTTTAATTTCTAGCATTTCTTGGCTGTCAAATTACTTTCACATGTTACGTTTCAAAACCATATAAAAAGCTATCGATAGTATAAATAATAGTTTAGTTTCAGTTTTAGCTTCACGCTGTATCCCGCACACAGCAGGGTAGGCAGAGGGAACCTAGTGTTAAGACACTCAATTCGGTACTTTCTGCCGAATTCTGGAGGCATTGCGTGTTGAGTGGCAGAACTCAACGCCGCCTAGTATTAATAGTATTTGTTGAATTTCAAATATATATTTTTAATTTATTTATATAAACATAAGGACTTTTTTTGCTGGGATATACTTTTACGCAGATCATTCGAGACGCAGGATAGATGTGCCCTACGGAAGGATGGTACTTTGAGATTCATCAAAAGAAAACCTGATACTGCCCACGAAACTCGACAAAAACTGTCTCTATCAATATGAGGCAGAAGCTTTCTCGCAAGCTACTACAATGCCTCGGTGAAGAAACCGCTATTAACAAACCACCGTCGTGTTCCGGTTGCCCAGAGGTTTCTCCTAGGGCACCGGCAGCCTCTATAACTTGCAGGAAAAACACCCTCAAGCAATAGCTCCTTTACGGTAGGGGGAAGTTTCCTTTCCCCTGGTCCAAGACGGCAGAGCGGATAAGCCCTGGTGCTAGACTCACTCGGCTGCTCTTCGGTCGCCATTAGCGCTATGACTAATTCACAGAAGGAGACCATTGCAGACCAGTTCCTCTCACTAACCAGCATGGTCTCTACCACACTGGACAGTAAGAAGTCTCTATTGAACAAAAACATAATAACAATCCATGCTAAAGCAATATTAAATTAAACCAAAGCGTCTTCCACATTATCAAACCACTTTATACGTAATTATAGGGCTAAGTTTAAAAACAGTAGAGCAAAAACATCAAAAACGAAGGCTCCTACACACGTCCGGTTGTTACGTTTGAATTATTCAACCAAATTTTAGGTTCGCCTTCAACTTGATAAGGCACGTATATGACCGACAATTTATTGACTTACTTGGAAAAAAAGGGGTTTTCTAAGTGCATTATTAATACTTCGGCTGTCGTGGCGCAGAGGGGCAGCGTCTAACTGTAAGCGTGACTGTAAAAGATTCGGTTTCCACTTGGGGGAATAAATTATTTACATTTTCTCACGGCGTTAAGTCCCATCACTCAATACGCAATGCCTGAAAATTGTGGAAAAAGTGGAAAATGGAATATCTTTACACTGAGTTCTTTCTATCTACACTGTTATAGTCAGCGAAATACAGCGTTAAGCTAAGAAAATACTATTACTCACTGGACTATGGAATGGTGTCTTTGATAAGTTTAGTTTATAAGGTTGGACATAGCCACTTCGATAAAAGCTGTTTAACAATGTGGGCCTAATATTTATGACAATCATGAGTCGTTAATGATATAAAAAATATATTGAGATATTATCTGCTGATCTTATACACCTATTACCTAGAGGGGCTGGTCATAATATTGTAGTTTGTTTCACTTTTATCGGCTGAAAACATACTGACGAATACTGTTTTATTAATGTATGTAATTATACCTACGAGTTAATTAAATGACAAACATAGACATATATTTTTTATTTATCTTAATATAATGAAGAATTAAACAGCAGCACAATACTTAAAAGCTAATGTCAAATATGATATTTTTAATTATACCATCTATGTATACACTCTCGATCTCAGAAAAAGATATAGATAAGATATTTTGTGGGATATGCGGAGCCCAGTCGTGGCGCAGCGGCACGAAGTGTGGCTGTAAAACCGACTGGTTGTGGGTTCGATCCCCACTCGAGGAGATGAAATATTTACTTAAGTTTATATTTCCCCTTTTTCGCTGTGGTGTCAAAGCTAAGCGCGAATTTGGCAGAAAGGGGCGAACGGAGTGTCTTAACACTAGGTTCCCTCTGCCTATACTGCTGTGTGCGGTATACAGCGTGAAGCTAATTTGATTTTAATAAAGAAGAAAATTCCCTTTGCCTACCCTGCTATGTGCAGAATACAGTGTGAAGCATAAAAAAATTAAAAAGAATGGCTAAAAAGTTTTATAAAACAAGTGAGTAGTAAGAAAGAAATTAAACAGTATTGTTGATAAAGGTCATGTATAAATTAAAAAAAAAGCTATTTTTACTTATTTTCAGGGAAGAATATTCTTATACATACATACATTAGACACAGTCATCAATCAGTGTTAAATGGATCAACTGAGAAAAGGAAGTACAACTTACTTAAGTTGGCAAACTTAACTTACTTTCCGCACTTTTTCCATTATTTGTGCTATACGACGTTGCTTCGTACCAAATTTCAAGATTCTGAGTTCACGGGATGGAACCTGTAGGCTTGGATTCCCTTGCGAATTTCGAAAATTTGCGGCATAAACGGCTGCATCTTTTAATTGCGTTGGCTTTAAAGTTAGATTTTTTCACAACTCCAAAGGCCAATTGACCCGAGTATTTGATATAAATTTCAGCTTGATACCTCGACGCGTTCCTGAGAATAAGGGACTTTACAGACGAACGGAAGGATAAAAATAACCCTATAAGCATTCCGTTTCTTTCTTTCGAGGTACCGATGGAACCCTATGACGACACAAACAGATTTAATATTATAAACAAATATACATACATATAGCACGACATTATCTATACTTTATAATTGTAATATCACCGAGGAGCCGCGATAAGCACTTATGAAAACGATCGACAGTTAATTAATTCAATTAATATATTAATGGAGTTTGTTATATACGAGTAGCTCGCTGTATCGAGAAGCTTCATTTTTAATCATATAGTGTTTTTTATGTGTTTTTCATAATTGTATTATGTATTATTCGATCACTATTTTTAAAAATTGTGAAAAGACGTTTTTTGTTAAAGATTATTACCAAATTAATGATTTTATAAATGATAACACGCCTTGGGGATGCAACCTCTCAAAGGTATCATTGTCAGAAATAATGATTTGTATATGTTTAAAATAAATTTTTAAAAAGTTTTGCTGAGTTTCTTACGGCGGTTCTTCTTAAGTCTGAGGCATTAACTTCTTGTTCTTGTTTTGAATAAAATTGTTTGGCTTTGACTTTGTAAATTGGTTTGGGCCCGGGAACATATAGAGAACACGTCTTGTCTATCTTAGTTTTTATAATTGTTAAATTAGTTTTTTTTAGTTTCACACTGCATTCCGCATACAGCAGGGTAGGCAGAGTGAACGTGGTCTTAAGACACCCAGTTATGGGGCCGTTCAAGTATTACGTAAGCTCTGTAGGGGGGCGGGGGGTCTTGGGTTTGCTTATTTTTGACGTGTTCAATGAAATATTTTTAAGAGCATTGCTTATTTTTGGGTTCCATAATTGCAAAAAAACTGCTTACGTAATACTTGAACGGCCCCTTTTTACTTTCCCACGAATTCTGGAGACATGCGAATTTAGTGGAGGATCTCAACGCCGCATTTTGCCTCAACACCAGAACAAAATATATATATATTAAATATTTCATTTCCTTAAGCGGGAATCAAACCCACAACATGTAGCGACAGACTATTTTTTTTTTAATATATAACAACATTGCGTGGCGTTAAGTTCCGCATTCCATCACATTACACAAATACGCTGCAATAAACACAAAAAGCAATACACATAAATTAATAATAATTATTATTGAAATGTTTATATAATAATAATAATAAAATCAAATATTAAAACTAGGGGAATAACCGCGACCAAACAATAATAGTAAGGTAATCAACAAAACACCGCCGTGTTGGCAATTAATTTGACTAATACGAATAAAACAACCGAAACTAACAATCGTAGCTAAAATCAGTGGAAAATATTAAACCCTATTATTGCAAACATACATCAATTAGCCGAATTGGCTTGGAAATAGGGTTGTGTGTAGTAATATATTATGTATTATTATTTATTTATTTAATATTATTACTAATACTAACATTTTTTTACTTATTTAATATATAACGTATATATGTAGTGGCTAGGTACATCACTAATTACTATATCTGTTTAATTATATCAAAAAGAAAATAATACATGTACTATTCAACTCGCAATGCCTCCATAATTCGGTGGCAAGTTGGGAACAGAACGGAAGTGTCGTATTATAGGAACAGTCTCTTAACACTAGGTTCCCAGGATTCCTCTCCCTATCCCGTGTTCTAAACTGAATTGAAATTTTTCTAACTGAATTGCGTGTGTGAGTGGCGGAACTCAACGCCCCGCTTCGCTACCACAGCAGGGCAGGCTCTCGATCTCTGAACTCTCGATCGGATCGAAAACACTACGCTATCACCACCTTAAATAAACCACAAGACATATTCGTAAAATACATAAAAATATTCATATTATAATTACTTAATATATAAGAGGTATAGGGACCTCAGGGAATGGAGTGTCTCAACACTAGGTTCTCTCCGTCAACCCTGCTTATTCGAAACATAAAAAAGAGTGAAGCTAAAAAATAACGAATTCACTTGCTAACCCTAAAAGTTATATGTACTTAATAATATGGGAAACTAAAGTCCCGCTTCATAATGACGGTCCAGTATAAGTCCGTTTTAAATGCTGAACTGTTATCACAACACTATTTTCATTTACTAAAAGTGTTTCAATCGTTCATATAAATATAGGTAATTGTTATTATTCATTTAAATATTTAATTTGTGAATGCAAAATTAATTTGTTTATCTGCTTATTATATAATTATTAAGTGTTGGGGATTATAGATTTTAATAAGTTCTTTGATTTGTACGATTATTACACATTTTAAATGAAACTATTTTAACCGTGTAATTAATCGTGTAAGCTTAGTATTATATATTTTTGGAAACCCGACGAACACCTTTCGAACACTGCAGTAGTCCGTGGTCACATGTGGGGGTAAACGGAGGTAGCATTCGTCTGTCAGTTGACATAATTATTATATCAAACTACCGCCAACGATTTCTTAATTGCCTTGCGTACTGCCCGGGATTCCTGCAGAATAAGCAGACTGTATCTTGCTCTCTGGCATGGTGGGTTTAACTTTGGGCCTTAAAGTTGGTAGAAAGTTAACAAGGTGGTAGAAATCCAACTGTCATCTGTATTGAAATGAGAATGTTTTTGGACATCAATCACCTCATGGATCATTCTAAAAATATATCTGTTTACCTTAGCCAAGACGTGGGGTTTATCAAACCTGATATGATGGTTGGGTTCATTCACAGTATGCTCACACACAACTTTTCTTTTTTTTTTATGGAAACATTCAAAAATATTACATCTTAATATTAAATCACTCGTGCCTACATGTGTAAAATGTCCTAAGCTATATTGGTTACCAATAAAAAAAAATTAAATTAGCTTCACGCTGTATCCCGCACACAGCAGGGTAGGCAGAGGGAACCTAGTGTTAAGACACTCCGTTCTCCACTTTCTGCCGAATTCTGGACCAATGGTTACCAATACATATTAAATAATTAAAATTAAAATAATTTATTCCCCCCGAATAAGAATCGAACCCAAAACCATGGCGCTCACTGTCAGACGTTCTGCTTCACTCAATATCAAAATCATTAAACATGTTAGAAACTTTGACGAAATTCTTGCGTCTTGACCTTATTTGACGACTCCTACGCAGATCTCTGATAAATGCATATCAAAAGTAGCTTATTGTGGATATACTGTATTTTTGTTCACGTGGCGTTTATTTTTTTTATTATGATTTTTTAAATATTTAGATTTTTTTTATTATTTTTTTAATTTATGATTTAATAAATCAATGCTGCTTTGCTTGCTTCTTTTATTTACTATGATTGTTTTTTTTATTTATAAATATCGGTACATAATAACTCGGTTCTGATATACAAGCGTGCGACTATAAACACGACAGATTGTAGATTCGATTCCCATGAAATATTCGACACGCACTGTCTCCAGAATTTGATAATAAGTGGAAAATGAAAGTGTCATAATGAGAACGGAGTATTTTAATACTAGGTTCCTAGATTCCCTATGTCTAGCCTGCCATATGTGGGATACAGCGTGAAAATAAAATAAAAAGAAACTAATTATATAAGAATGTTTACGAAACTTAAACACATATGAAAGCTGTATAATCCTAGAGTATGTTTGAAACAGATAATTAATAAGATAGTTCCTACGTCTAAGCGTTGTAAAGCTTTTACTAATAGGTCCATATTATTCGATCGTCCCAAGTCACAGCGCCGGCGCCTCTCGGTCGCGCGGTTTGCGAACAAACCGTTATAATTGAATATTTATACATAAGTGTTTTTACTATAAACTATATTTACTTTAGACACCATATTTACGCAATATATTACACGTATATTTAGATTATGAGTTCTGTTATTCATTATTTTAAGGTTAATTGATCCTAAAATAATATAAGACATTGAAATTGGTTAATAACAATTAAATTTATTTGATTCATTTACAAAACAAGACAATATCCAATATTGTTTCTTTTTTTCAGGTTCGTGCTATACCATGCTCATAACAATAGGCAAAAGCAATCTAGGGTGAAGACATTCCGTTCCCTACTCGCCGATGACTTTTCGAGACATTGTGTGTTTAATGGCGGAACTCAACGCTGCGCTTTGCCTCGTTACCAGAGCGAGGAAATGAAAATATTAAATATTTCATTTCCCCGAATGGGATTGTAACCAACATGACATTTATATACTTGAACCTCTGTGCCATAATAATAATTTTATTAATAAAAAATATTTAGTATTATTACCACTCAACAATAAAGTAGAAACAAAGTTTCTTCATTTCGCTGGACTTCGGTGCCGAATCGTTCGAAATACTTGAAGAAAAAAAAACGGTCAAGTGATCGAGGGCCATTTACAATCGCAAATTAATCTAGTTTACCGTTAAAACTTTTGAAGCTCTTATTGAAAAAGTTTTTCTTACAATTTTAGTGTTCTTATCAGCGACGTCTAAAGACCTACGAAGTACCATAGAATCTATATGTAGGTATGACAGTGGTGGATTTGATTCCCATTCGAGGGAATGAATTCTTTTCATTGATCTGATAAAAAATAAGGCGAGACATTGAGCTCCACCACCTAACACACAATGTTGCTGAAAGTGGGAAAAGGGGTGCCTTAAGGGTTCCTTTTTTGTAATGTAAAATACAAGGCCGAAGGGCGTACGATCATGGGCGCATATAGAGATATTTTCATGGGGGGTGTAGACTATAGGGTTGAACAGATAAGTGCATGTAAATGTTTTTTTAATTATTTTTTAGGAAAAAAAAATGTATAATATCTTTTTGTAGTGGGTACAAGCCAAACAACCCTCCCGCCGCCCAAATTTCTACGCCCATGCGTAAACGGGAAAGAGTGTGAAGCTCTTTTAATCATACATCCAATATTTTCACTAACTATAATACATTTATAAAGAGCTTATTAATATACTAGTTCCATCTTCCGTCTTAGACACAATTACAATTGAATTGAAGAAATTGACAGAATTTTAAAACTTTCTCCTTGACTCTAATGACAATCTCACAAATTAGTAAGACGATTTATACAAAAAGATTAAAATCTTTGAAAAGTGGTAAATTGCAACTATCCGTCGACCGCTCTCAACTTACCTTAAGAATTTCCATAATAGTCAAATTGAGGCGGCCATTTTACGTTGAGCTTTCGTACGCCTTTTATCCTGTCTTTTTATAAGAACATTTAGGTTCAACTTAATTTAGACGTCTTATACGCTTTTGTCAGCTTTGTTTTGCGGGTAGATTGTATTAAAAGTTACTTTATTGTAAGGAAATAAGATGTAATTTTGTTTTTAGACATTAGCTTTTAAATTTGAAGGATAAGGTGGTTTCATTCATTATGTAGTGACGCAGGTTGGTGAAAAATGATGTCGTTCGACCTTACCCAAGCTATGAATGGACTAATGCTAAATATAGACACTGAACCTGAAACTTTTCTAATAGGTATAAGCTAAAGAGGTTCTTATCACGCCGTTGTATATTACGTCGAGGTTAAATAAGTCAGTAAGGCCAAGAAGTGAAATTTCATCGAGTAAATGAAATGTTCTTATGTTGTACTTATGTTTAAAAAAAAAATTAAATTAAATATTAACTTAGTTACTTATATAAGTTTAGTATTTTTAAAGTGTTATTTATTTAGGAATAATATTTGTTTAGAAAACAAATAAAAAATTAAACTTAGCAACATTTGAATCCACACCTATCAGAATCCATACCGATTCTCGGACCACTAAGCCATACGGTCCTACCAAGGTCTTGTGATTTTTATAAACAAGCATAATTTATTTATTTTGTCATTATTATAATTATGCATACTAAGCATTTTAAGTTCAATGTTCACTGAAAATAAAAGTTTTAAATTGTTAATAATGTAAGTCACAAAAAGAACACCACAAACTCTTAGAACCACAATACTACACGTAAGAACTTTCAATAAATACCAAAACCAACGTATACTAAAACTTATCAAATAAGCTTTTAGAGATATAGCTAAAAGCTCTATAAATCGAGTCTGTCCTTTAAAAATAATATATTGATCTTAATAAAAATGTAGGTAACCTAGTAGAAAATCTTGGGATGTGGTAAAATTTTCAACTATACCAAAGTAATACATTTGAAACGGTACAATTTACGGCATAATACTCTTTCTATGTGCGCATATAACACTTTTATGGTTCCCGGTGACATATAGTTTTTTAAACTAAAATTGAAATCGAATTGACACTATAAATTTTGATTTTTATTACCCTTTTACTTTACTTAGTTTGGTAATGTATTAGGAAATGTGTATAATTTGAATGAAATCTAAATATTTATGTAACTTTTTGATGACTTGTTTAAAATAGTAAACTTGTTTGTTTAATCGCACTTAGAGATTTAATTAACGTTTAATTTGAATTAAGCTGATGTAAATACACATATATCATAAATAAATCAGCTTCACGCTGTATCCCGCACACAGCAGGGTAGGTAAAGGGAACCTAGTGTTAAGTCACTCTGTTCTCCACTTTCTGCCGAATTCTGGATTGCGTGTTGAGTGGCAGAATTCAACGCCGCGCTTTGCTTCAACAGCAGAGCGAAGAAATGGAAATATAAATTTAAGTAAATATTTCATCTCCTCGAGTGGGGATCGCACCCTCAAGACACTAGACAGAAGAAATGAAAATATAAATTTAAATAAATATTTCATTTCTTTGAGTGGGGATCGAACTCAGTGCCGGTCACGTACCCCTACGACACTACTGTTCTTGACTAAGTATTTAATATGACAAGTTTTTATTAATAAGATTAAAAATAATTATTTGATGTAAAATATAAAAAGATAAAAATATAGATACTCAATAAATAATAAGTGTTTTTTTTTAATTTTTAAAGTGTTATTCCACATTAAGGAAACATAAATATTTTTTAGGAAACAAAAATTTGAAGGAAGCTTGATTTGACGTCGTGCCTCTCGGTAAAAGAGAGACGGACGGCTTGGACTGTTGCCAAGAAGCACCAGTTCAAATCCCACTACGTTACAATTTTTATACGTTTCCTAAAAAAAAGGATATAGAAGATAAAAAGTATATAATTCATGTAATTCATGTATTCGTTGTACAAAATTTAATGAATGTGAAGCCATCGTGGCGGAGAAATAACTTAAGGAACAAAATATATTTGTGGGGTTCATTCTCACTCGGTGGTTAATCTCGTCCCCCCTATATATATATATATATATATATGTGTGTGTGTGTGTGTGTGTGTGTGTGTGTGTGTGTGTGTGTGTGTGTGTGTGTGTGTGTGTATATATAAAATTTTGTCCGCGCTATCACACAAACAATATCATTCAATTGCTAAAGAATGTCTTAAATGCAGGCAGTAATTATTGGAATAGAATAGATTTTTTTTCTGGTGACCTGGACTGGCCTTGAGAAAAGCTCGCCCCTGAAGAAAAAGTACGAGCTTTGCGCTAAGAACCTAAGGGCTTGTTTATGATTATAACAGTAACTATACAAGCAACAAAAAAATCATCTTTCTTCAATACTATTTAATTGTAAGAATTATTCATACTATTTACACATTTTGTATACGATATTTATAAGAATCGATTGAGATTTGTAAATAACGTGCACAGTGAAACAAATATGTAGTGTCAACATGTCGTACATACGGCCACATTTTAAAGTATACCAATATACGTATATTTATTTTTCATAGTAATCTCTTAGTAGTGAAAAAAGATAATATTTTGCTAATAACGAAGCCGTTTGTTCAATTATAAATAGAAAGACTAAATGATATATTTTTAAAATATTTAATTAACTAAACACCGCGCTTTGTCTTATTTTCAGAGCGTTGAAAGAAAAATAATTTTCCATCATGCGAGAATTGGCAAACTGTCGCGTTTAAGAAATATTTATAGAAAAGAAAATAAAGTTAACATAATAATATTGTATCTCACTGTACTTCTGTGTATTTAACTGATACGATATAATAAACATTGTCATTAGGGAATAATAAATGAAGCGATAACGTGCTGTGAGAGTAAGCTAAGTAGTAAGTTAAGTGTTATAATTTTTACTGTCTAATTTTGAAAAACCAGGATATTTTAGAAACATTAAATTAACCAAAATGGTACGTATTTATTATATTTACAGTTTAGTCGTTTTTTTTTTTAATATGTTTTCGGATTGTATATAAGTAATATATTATGTGACTAACTTAATCTTTAAAAAAATAGCTTCACGCTGTATCCCGCAAATTGCAGGGCAGGCAGAGGGAACCTAGTGTTAAGACACTCCGTTCCCCACTTTCTGCCGGATTCTGGAGACATCCTCGACACCAGAGCGAAGAAATGGAAATGTAAATTTAAGTAAATATTTCATCTCCTCGAGTGGGGATCAAACACACAACCAGTCGGTTTTACAGTCACACTTTGTGCCCCTGCGCCACGACTGGCCTCAACTTAATCTTTGATGACTTTATTAACCTAAATATAATATTTATAAGTCACTTTCTTGTGTATACTATTTCACATTTACATAGTAAAATTTAGAAATATTTTATTGGTTATTTCAGATGCTAGCACCACTTTTCATTGTACTATTCACAATCACAAACACTCAATCCAGCCCAGTAATGACACGACAGGGTTTAATGAAACAGGCACATGAAACGCAGTTCTGTTCCAATTTAATACATTTCAACAATTTCTACTATTCCAAAGACGAGCCTATATATGTCGCGGGAACACCAGCCGACATGAGCGTGCATTGGAAAACGGGCAATGTATTTTACACGTTAATAAGCGACGAAATGAAAATGAGCCTCCAACTCTTACATCCCAGTGGAGAAATTGAGACGTTAAAAGTTTCCGGATTAGGTCAATCAACCACGGTTGATAACCTCAACGATATTGTCTATCTGGCGACTGATAACGGCGTTTACAAATACAAGGATGACGGTTCCATTGAGCTGTATACAGCTCTGGGTGAGGACGTGATGTATTTGACAGTTTCTAACGATGGCAACACCATGTTTATAGCGACATGGCCACAAAATCGCGTCCAAAAAGTGTCAAACGATGGACAAAAGCAGGAATCTTTTTCAATCATACCTAACGGCCACGGTTTAACCATGGATACTAGGAACAATATATTTTTCGCGGCAACAAAAACATCGTATATACTAAAAAATGGCCACAATATTCCAATGAAAATAAAAAATTTGCCCGACGAAAGGATGACCAACGTGTTTGTCAGTCGATCAGACGAAATTTACGTGATGGACGAAAATGGTAACTTGTATAGTGTCGACGCTGAAAATGCGAGTGCAAAGCATTTAGGTACATTCAATGTAAGTGGAGTGAACACGTTCGGGATGGACTCATCTGATAATATTCTCATTGGTGTGAAAGGACGCATTATGAAATTCACAGCGTACGAGGACAACCCGTGTAGCAATCTCGAAAAGTAATTTTATGTTTTGTCTGTTTTATTAACTATTTATTTTCTGTTAATTTATGTTGTTTCTAAAAAAAATCTATTTTATGCTATCTTGATTTTTAATTGCTCTTCTGTTTATTAATGCACTTTCAAAACGTAGAATTAATAATTTACATATTAACTTTCTTATTAGTTCTGTTTTAATATTAGTATAAATGTTCTGCCTTCATTCTAATATATTACTTACCATACAAATAAGTTTATATATCTATAATAATATGAACATAATTATCACATTGTTTTAGCTAAAATATTTTTTGTTTTCAAATTAATTCATTTCTTAGTACTATAAGAATAAAGAACAAGAGTATGTACTAAGAAATTATTTTTTTTAATTTCTTATTACTCTTCCAATAAAAATATTCTACATATAAGACATAAGTAGTTAATTCTTACAAATTAATATAAAACCCATTCACCTTTTTTTTTACAATCTAATATTAAGACAAAGCGTGGGGTTTAATTCCGCTACTATCTCTCCGTAATGTCTCGGAAATTGGTCGAAAACTGTAAAGCAGAGTATTTAAAACTTTAAGAACAAAAGACATTTCAGATATATTTTTTAGACTTGTAATTAGATTTACTTAATTTTTTTTTCTATTTATTTCTGTGATAATATATAAGTCAACAAGAAATGCAAAGTACTTAAATAGTAAAAAAAAATAGTTCTCATTTATAAAAAATACATTTAAATACAAAACAATATCTATATATCTTTTAAATTTTAATACAGAGAACAAAGACGAAACAAAGTTGGAAAACGACATAGCAAACAGCGCAAACGCCAGCCCACCACTTCTACCTCCACTACTGAATCCAATGACGAATACTACGACGAATAAAACCAATTACCCATGAACATTAAACACATATAATTTTAATTTTGAAATGCAATATAATATAATAGTATATCGACTTTTTCATTTGTAAATTAATTATGAAGTATGCCATCTCACGATATTTTTACAAACCACTTGTCTCTTTATGCAACATATTTTTTGTGTAGCTATATTGTATGGTTCTATCGCAAGATGGCGTGCCAAATAGCAGTGCCCTCTATTGAATATTATTCTGATCTGAAAAGGACATGGCAAGTATATGTTAGGTAACTTTTTATTTGCTTCTAAAAATTGTGATAGTAATTTAAAGAGATTTTCCAATGTTGATTATATACAATAAAAATATTTCTTCAAAAGGTTTTTTATTTTTTATTATAAGTAACACAGAGTTTAGCTTAGTTTGTTGTAACTAGATGGCTTTAAGATCGCTTGTATTTTACTATGATGTTTTATACACGAAAACATGTAAAACAACATATTTTCTTAGTATTGAATATAGAATTTGAGATATATTTAAGTAAAGAAAATAATCCTTAAAAATTTTATAGAAGCCAATCTGTTCTTCCAACTGATTTTGAAACTCAATAAATTATAAGACCAAATAGAGAACAATTATTCAAGACTTAAGGTATTAATTTTCTCCTATAATCATTTAAAATGAACTAAATTACACTTAACATTTTTAGATTAAACTGCATTAAAGATAAATATTTTAAGCTATATTCGTTAACTTATTGATACTATTTTGTATGGCAACATTAACATCAACGTCGAATCCCAAGCGCGACCAAGTTGTCATTACATAAAATTGTCAAACAAACTTGTCATACGCGTTCGAGATGTGTCAGTGAGCGATCGTTTGCCGCTTGTGTATGTTATATCGTAAATGTGGCGCGTTTATGTGATAATGAGAAAACACATATTAGATTACTTAATTATAAAGTGATGACAGTGATATAAGTTCAGTGTCTTGTTATAAAAGTTATTTCCTTTTGTATGTCATCGGACTCTTCAATATGGCGGCTCCCCGTCACAAATCACAACAGAAAAATATATCTTCGATATTTTCGAAGTTGCACGGTGCTTTCTCTGATGCCGTGTGCCAGACGAAACTGGCAACGGACAAACGGACTCTTGATAAAACTTGGAAATTAATGGACAAAGTTGTTAAATTATGTCAGCATCACAAAATGAACTTGAAGAACAGTCCGCCGTTTATTCTAGATATTTTGCCCGATACATATCAGAGGTTGCGTATTATTTACTCCAAGTACGAGGATAATATGCAAGAGTTGAATAATAATGAACATTTTAACATATTCATAATAAATTTGATAAGAAAGTGTAAACAGGCTATAAAGTTGTTCAAGGATGGCAAAGAGAAGATGTTTGATGAAAACTCACATTACAGGCGTAATTTGACGAAGCTTAGCCTCGTTTTTAGTCACATGCTAAGCGAATTGAAAGCAATGTTCCCGAATGGAACCTTTGCTGGCGACCAGTTTCGTATAACGAAAAGTGACGCCGCGGAATTTTGGAGAACCAACTTTGGAAACAGGTAAGGTTATGAATATTTTGTCTTGTGTTGTAACAGTAAATTAAATACATCATAAGTCAAAATGACATAAATATAACTACTATGATATTACTACTTAAGTAAAATTTTGCACTAATTATCGATATTTATGGTTATGCCATACACATACAAGAAATGTAAATATACTTGCAAATTTTTACCCCTTATAGCTAGGTGTTTTTATTAAAGTGGATTTTGCTATCTTATTGTTAATTAATTTACCATAACACATTAAAAATAATAGGTTTTTTAATAAAAAAACTATTATTTGAAGTAATATCATAATATATTCCATTAAAAAAATTGCATTACAAACAAAGGTATTATTGTTTTTATCAATATGTATCTTGACATTGTATCCTGCATATAGCATAGCAGGCGATGCAACCAACTTTTTACTAGACTAACAAGTCAAAGTGAAATTAATTTATTTGCCTGAATGAGAAATGAACCCACAACTATTGTATTAACAGTCAAATGCCACAATGGTCTCAAACTGTTTTTTATCATAATGCTTATCTACAAACAATATCTACTATACATACAAAACATATATTGATTTTTCACACCATACATTTTTATGTTATCTTTGATTTCCTATATTTATAAATTGTCTTTTAAGGTATGTGAGAATGAAGACTACTTTTTACACAATTATATTATAGCTTCCTCTGTTTACTTGTTCACATAGTAACAATAAGGCAGCTTTATGCCTTTTCCCGCATAACACACCATATATAATTTGTCTACAAAGGAAGTCTAGTGATAAGACACTCTGTTCCTCACTTTCCCTCAAATCATAAAGATATTGCTTGTTGAGTAGCCAAACCTAATGCCTTGCTTTTCCTGCCAAAGAGGAAAAATTAAAATTTTGTCAAATACAATCATTCTACAGAGTGGGGATCAAAGTCACAGTCATCACATGTAAAGTAAAAAATAATAATATTTTAATATTCTACTATTTCATTTGTAATAAATTAATAATTGAATATTGTACAAAATGCTCATTTATTTTGATGTCAATAAAAAAAATCAAATTATAAAGTCATTTTGGCTTATATAGTTATTGTTTTTTTTTTATATTAAATGTACTGTAACATTATAAAATTGGTATAAAAACACTTCCTAAGCAATAATACATCTTGATTGCTACATTACTAAATTACACATTATATTTATTCATATTTAAATAATCTTTTATCCTTATTTTACCACTATTGGAATTATTCATTCATAAATTTCCTATATTTAATCTTATCTATTATATTTGATAAAGGTAGGTAAACTGTTGTGATAATTTTGTAAATGTTATCATGTATTATCATTATTGATACTGTTTCCATTCATAGATATATATTATGTAGATATGATAGATCCGGTCTAGCTTCTAGTTCTAGTAAATTGTAGCACAGTGGAACAGTTTCTGGCTGTGAACCTAACAGTTGTGGGTGTCTGTGATCTCAGTCATGGGAATTTATTATTATATTTCCTCGCACTGCTTAGAAGAGAAAAACTTACTCTCAACATGCAATATCCTGAAAATTAGGCAGAAAGTGCAGTATACTTTACCCTTTGCCTATTCTACTATGAGATACACATGAAGTTAAAAAAAATATGACAAGTATAAAAAAACCATAATTATATGACAAGAAGAAATGCATTCTTGTTTGTTTTCATCCAGTCTTGTTGTAACATATTATTATTCTTTGTTGTTCATTCCTATTGAAGCTATGGATAATCTTCTCTCACTGAAGTATATGAGATAAGACTTTAATATAAAACATAAAAATGTTATATATAGTAGTAGTGTAACTTTAATTACTAAAGTTACACTACTCATAACTGCACTTTCTAGGTGTCATATCTCCAATTAACAGAACTTTTATGTGCTTGCAACTGCTCATAACTTTAATTGGAAACTTATAATTTCTTTTTAATTTAAACTTTAATTGCCACTCAATGAATATATGTACAGGGAATAGTACAATGTAAATAGAATGAGTGATATATTTTTCTTTTTTATGGCATACACTATACTAGTGATTCACTTGTGGTTTGTGGTTTTTTTTTGTGTGGACTGTGTATAATTATGACCATTTTGTAGTGTCTCATTTTGGGTCATAAGCTCATGAAAATATTTTAAAGTTAAGAAAATATTGGCATTTGATGCTTTTGGAAACCTCCCAAGTGTTCTGACTGCTTAGCTATACATTCTAACCAAAAAAGAATTCTAATCAAGAATTTAAGAACACAAAAATATATTGTTATGACATCTCATTTAATTTCATTGATATTTCACTAGTATTATCCTTAGCATAAAACAACTCCAAATTGCATTAATTTGAAAATCTAAATTATTAGTTTAATTTAAAAATCTTTTAAGTACATTTTTAAAGATTTCAGCTTATATTCATGGGAATTCCATCGTTGTGATTTTGTTTTATTCCATGTAATGCGTACTTCTTAATAGACAATACATGATATATAACAAAATTTCAGTTTCATTTCTTCGCTCTGGTGTTGAGGCAAAGCACGGCGTTGAGTTCCACCACTCGGCACGCAATCCTCCAGAATTCGGCGGAAAGTGGGGAACACAGTGTCTTAACACAAGGTACCCTCTGTCTACCCTGCTGTGTGCTGGATACAGCATGAAACTGAAAAAAAAATGAATGGAAACAGTATCAATAATGATAATACATGACAACATTTATAAAATTATCGCAACAGTTTCGCAACACCTACCTTTATTAAATACAATAGATAAGATTAAATATAGAAAATTTATGAATGAATAATACCAATCATTTAACTACATTTTTAAAGATTTCAGCTTATATTCATGAGAATTCCATCGTTGTAATTTTGTTTTATTCCATGTAATGTGTATTTCTTAATAGACAATACATAATGTAAAACAATAAATAAATATTTCTTGTTCATATAAAAAAAATTAAAAATATATTATAATTTCTGTAGTAATTTTTATAACAAGCTGAATTCCTGCACATATAGGGTTAGGCGGAGGAAATCTGGGAACCTAGTGTTAAGACACTCCCTTCTCATGAACATACTTCCGTTTCACACTTTCTGCCGAATTCTGGAGGTATTGCTTGTTGAGTGGCGGAACTCAACGCCGTACTTTGCCTCGTTACCAGAGCGAGGAAATTTTAATATTAAATATTTTAATTTCCTCACTCTGGTAGCTTCCCTCAACTGGGACTCCAATCCACAGCCTGTCGCGTTTACAGTCGCACGCTTGTGTCACTGTGATTGAAAGAATTTCTTACATAGAAATAATATATAGGGATTAAAATACTGAAAATTCTTTATATAGTTTCTCATATAACAATAGGGGTATTTGATAAATTTAAACAGGAAGTACAGTCGGTGATAATCTTATCATTAAAATAACGTCATTAACATAGATAGTGGTAATCGCGCAATTTTAAGTACACTTGACACTTTTTAGGTACATTATCTATAGGTAGGTATTTATAGTCGCTTAGGACGACGGAAATGTCTGACTATAAATGCGATGGTTGCAGGTTCGATCCACATTGGGGGAATGCACTTGTACACGTTGCTCGTTTGGGGCTACAGTGACGTATTTGCACTTTTTTTAAATATTACAAAAGATGCTACATGAGTTTGTAAATAGTCTGCATAATATAATATGTATATTTAAGTTTTGAAAAAAATAATATAATTTCGTCATTCTAACGATAATCTCAAGCAGCGAGGGAAAATGGAACTCAACGCCGCTCTTTGCCTCGACACCAGAGCGAAGAAATGAAAATATAAATTAAATGAATATTTCATTTCCTCGAGTGGGGATCGAACCCACAACCAATCGATTTTAGTCACACTGTGCCTCTGCGCCACGACTGGCCTCATATTATTATCAGAATAAAATTGTTATCTAAAAAATATAGATTATCTGTAAAAATAAAAGTAATCACCGTTAATAAGCTCAACGGCGGCGGAAATGCGGCGTTTATGATTAGTTTGATCGTCCGACCGATGCTCTTCCTATCGCGCTCGACGTAAGTCCATAACTCACTGGAACTAACATTTTTATATACCTACGTACGTCCCGTTAAGTTAGTCTCTGTAATGTAATATTTCATTTCCTGCTGGCATAAATGTTGATTTTGATTTATTATTGTAGGTTGTGGGTTTGAATTGGAGTACGTTTTTGTAGATTGTTCTTTTTTTTTATTATTTTTCTTTTGGATTTTTGTAAATGATACTGGCGTTTTGGGAATTAGGATATACATTTTTTTTATGTAGAGATACGTCTTGGTAGCGTTACTTGTAATTAAATATTAATAAATAGATAATCATTTGCAAGCTTGGGTGTACTTGTATGCTGTATTATATTTAGAATGTAAGGATTCGATAATTAATAATTCTTATACGTATTGGTTATATTCTCTAGTTTTGTATTTTTTTCTTTATTTGTCATGTGAAAATAAAAATTTAATGCTGGTTTTACTGTGAAATGTTTTGATTTCTTAAAGCAAGATTTTGTTGTCTTGAATATTAAACTGGCGATTGTGGCTTCGATTCTCACCTCGCTATTTTCATTATCTCGTCAAATAACAAGATAATGCGTAGCGTTGAGTTACGCCACAGAATGCAAATCTGTGTCAATCGAACGAATCGCAATGTCTCGAAAATTGGGCGGTGCGTGGGACGGAATGTCTCAACACTAAGTTCCTTCTGCCTATCACGCATATACAGCGTGAAACTAAAAAAAAAAATTTTGGTAACAAAAATCTATTAATATTACAATATTTATTTATTTATTTTATTTATTTATTTATTACAATACACTACACATATTAGACCGAATGCGTGGTATGTCTGAGTCACGACGGATGCAAATTAAAACGAGCCCGAGCACATGTTAGTTTCCTTCCTGTTATTGAATAGTGTGACAGATGGTATACGAAGGGAGCCGGTTAAAATGACAGATAAATTGTTCTTATAGTTGGTTAAATTATTAAGATTTTTTATGGGAAAATGATATAGTTAAAGATTTTTTTTTGTTGAACTATCAGCTTTCATCCTGTATCCCGCACACATCAGAGTAGGCAGGCAACCTAGTGTTGAAACACTCTGTTCACCACTTTCCGTCGAATTTCGGAGTTCGAATTGTTTAACTATATTTGGTTTAAATGGGCATTTTTTATAGGTAGATGTTAATAACCTAGAAAATATGCCAAAAATATGTTTTTCGTGCAATTACGACTTTTCTCACGTGCTGTTCTGTGGTAAATATTTATATTTAAAATAGATATATGTTGACGCTTCCTGAAATTATATGTAAAGACAATGTGCAGAGTTTTTGATATATAAACAATCCGTTTTGTTATTAATAAGACTGGTAAAAGGAGACCTCGGTTGATCTTTAATAACACTGGAATGATGATACCGGAGAAAGCCACTGGAACTGTAAGAAGCATCAAGACCGCACGGAAGGCATATATAAAGGGATTGATGAAAGTGGAAAAGTTGACAGGATCACGAGACCGTAGTGTTTGGTTCTCCGTTCTATATGGCTACGCTGCTAGGGACGAACCTTGAAGCTGTAACTAATGTTTCTCAATTATACTCTATACGAATATGACATATTATATTTAAAAATTTCCTTCTACAATGTTGTTTAGGTAACATAATTAAAACCCCATATTGTTTGTTTCGCCGAAGGACAAAGGTCGCAAATCTAACGAATAATTCTTATACGTTTTCATTTCGCTTTGGCTATGGAATTTATTGAATGCAAAAGTGTATGGTATTGTAGAAATCATAGTTTTAGATGCTTTCTGAGATATTCTTTGTTAAATATAACAATTATATAGATTTATATTACATTCTTTCCTTTAGATATGCTTTGACTATTCTTTCACGATATATTTACCTCATATAGCGCGCAGGGTAAACAAAAGGGAACCTAGTCTTAAGACAGTTAGGTTCCCACTTTTCACATAAATTTAGCGACATCGCATTCACGAAACTTGATGTCTCGCTTTGTCTAATTGACAGAGCAAAGAAACAATTAATTCATTGTCGTTCAAGAAATTAAGCATGTAACTTCTTATTTTGAATAAAATTATTTGACCCCTAATGGTAATGATCCCCTTAGTGGAAATCGAAGCCATAACTCTAGAGCAGTGGTTCCCAACCGGTGGTCCGCGGACCACCAGTGGTCCGCAGAAGCCTAAAAGTGGTCCGCGAACAATTTTAATTTTATGACTGGGGATGGTGAGACGAAGGTTCTGTTTAATTATCACAGTTAGTTTTTAATATACCTGCATGCAAAGTGGTCCCTGCTACCAAGAATGATATAAAAGTGGTCCTTGATCAAGAAAAGGTTGGGAACCCCTGCTCTAGAGTGTACAGCTGTATTACGGCAGCCCGGCGGCTTTCTTTCTTTTCTTTCTTTTTTTTACGTCTTATTTTATTATTCCTCATTAAATACAGGCAGTATGAGCCACCTATGCATAAGTTATTAAATTGAAATTCTAGTATTAAGTTATTTTTTTTATGAACAACTTAAAAAGCGACCTTCACGTTTGACCTGCATGTAGCAAGAGTTTCACAGGTTCTCCGTTCACCATTTTCCGTGAACCTTATATATGTGAAATTTCATGTCATAAAATAAAAACAATTTTTTTAATGAAAAATAATATCATTTTATTTATCTAAAATCACTTATTAATACTGCATATTAAGATTTGAAAGATCAGATAAGAAATAGGTCTAACATATTATAAAGAAACCAAAAACGGAGACCTCGACTTTTTTTAACAGTCTGCTTCGCGTGGAATGTCCCATATATTATAATCTTTAATTCATAATATTTATAAACTTCTATATATAACTTTGAAACTAGCTAAAATTTCAATAAAGTTAAATCACCGAGAGCACATAGTTGCTAAACTGCAAACTGAGCATCATTAGATTTTCAAAGTAACAATTTCACTGAGACTCTCACCACCAAAGCTTCGCCGAAGAAACTAAACCACTATATTTATATACCTAGATATAAATCTAGGTACATAAACTTAGTACTGTACGTAAGTGCAAATACAAGGTATTTAAACCTTTAAACATATATTTTCTCTCAGTTCAGAAACTTTTTACTACAAAGTAAAATCTTTGTTCTTGTAATGTTAGATTTTTAATTATCTAACAACATTTTTCGTACTGAAACCGTTGTGGCATAGTGTTTGATTATAAACGCGATGATTGTGGGTTCGACTTCCACTTACCCGAGTGGAAATAAATTATTTTTATTTCCTCGATTGTTGTTGCATAGTATTTAGTAGTTCAGTATTTACTATTTCAGTTTCACTCTGTATCCCGCACACAGCAGGGTAGGCAGAGGGAACCTAGTGTTAAGACACTCTGTTCCCTACTTTCTGCCGAATTCTGAAGGCATTGCGTGTTGAGTAGCTGAACTCAACGCCGCGCTTAACCAGAGCGAAGAAATGGAAATATAAATTTAAGTAAATATTTCATCTCTTCGAGTGGGGATCGAACCCACAACCAGTCGGTTTTACAGTCACACCTCGTGCCGCTGCGCTACGACTGGCCTATTTCATTTCTCATAATCATTTCTAGACCATGTCATTTCGTCATTTTAATATTTCTAATTTTATGTCGAGCTTTCGACTGATATGTAATATGGCGTTAAAGACGTTAAACAATGCAGTGCACGTGTGCACGAGTTATTTCTCTTCTGTAGAAATCCGATATGACAAATCGAATATGATCTAGTAGGTATTCAATTCTCACCTTTGAGGAATTTGAATGTTTGGACTATTATTATAAAAGAAAATAAAAAAAATATATAAAAAGGAAAAAAAATACGTCGTTGAGATTTGCCTTTCAATATGTCTCGCTCGAATTCAGGCGGAAAGCGGAGAATTATGGCTCAACACTACATTCTCCCTACTTATCCTGCTATAAGCGGGATATAGCGTGAAACAAAAACCACAATTACAACCACCTACAGTCTTTATGAACGTACCAACAAGCGATCCCAATGACGTAAGTGCACGGGCATGGGGGTCGTTACGTCTGCCGGATGTTTGGCGGCGGATGGAGTTCCCGATAGTTAGGTTAGTTGTTTTTAGATTTTTGCCCTCCATTATGCTTGATTAGCTATGATAGTGTCGAGTTTGACGTGAGTGCGTGTTTCCTACTTTAGTTTTTTATACTTCGTCATATGCTCTTGACGTATACATAGCCGAAGTGCTCTTCAGGAATGTATGTACCAAACCTATAGGCTTAAATTATAGTATACAAAGACTTGATAGTAATTCGTCAGTTGTTTCTTATTTTGGATTATGTTTTAATTTAAATGAAACATATATTTTTTTATTTAAATAAACTTAACTAAACTTTCGAATCGTAGATTTACCACCGCCACCGGCTCGGAAAGCAGCTGTGTTGAGATGGGCTCTTTTCTATCAATGTTACAATTTTATAATTACTTACATTAAAAGTCAATGAAAATATTAAATATTTTGAACTCCACGACTGACTTCATACATTTTTGTCCTTTAAATATTCCTAAAAACATATGTAATAGTCTTGTTTGTACTATTATTATTGTAAATATATATTACTGTAAAATTCTTTAGTGGTAAACTTATAATATAATAAGTACAACTTAAAGTAACTAGCTTATTGGTTATTGACCTTCACTTAATAAACCTAGGGTAAAAAGATGCTTTTAGGCTAGAGATAAGCAAGGGAGAGGTGGCATGAAAGAGCCAGTTTACTAAACGAAGCAAAAAAATATACTTTTAATTAAAGAACATAAGTTTTTTTTCTCTCAAATTATTATTCATTTATTAAACTAGATAATTTCATACGA
>DWQW01000979.1:0-39357 GCA_018249695.1 Heliconius erato demophoon
CACTCTCTCAATATTCATTCTATTTCTTTTTTTTCATATAGTTTATAAATATATATATATATATATATATATATATATATATATATATATATATATATATATATATATATATATATATATATATATTTGTTATCCACCTAGCGTAGTTATAGAAAGCGGCTTAGGCTATTTTTACAAAAGCCACCATAGGTTATTATTACTAAAGGTTTATATGAATCCAAAAAGTCCGTAGTACTTACTATGTGATATATCTTCCATGAGTCTCCTTTATAGAAATTAATGAGAAAATTTATTTTGTCATTGAACTATGATATACATTATTAATATATGGCTGTAGGTTTTTATAAGGTGGTTATTTAAAATTCTTGTGTCTTATAAGAGTTTTGTATTTTTTTTATTTTAATAATATTATAAAATGAAATTTCAAAATGATATTTTTTTATATATTAGATATTCTAATTACAGATGCGTTTGTTATTCTTATTGTTGATAATGCAATACTAAACTATTTCGCTAGCTTCCTTTTATTACTGTTCATATAAAACAGCTTCACCTTGTACCTTGCACACAGCAGGATATGCAGAGAGAATCTAGTGTTAAAACACTCCATTTCCTATTTCTACCATTATATACATATATTAAAATAATATTAAGCAAAATGTAAACTTTAAAGTTCATTTTAAGCTTAATTAAGGAAATCATCTTTTTGTAAGAGCTTGCTTATGAATTAACGTATTTATTTTAAATATTTTGATTATAACAGTATTATAATGTAATTTATATTCACAGAACGTGCTTATTAAAAAGAAAATTGAATATAAATGTAAGAATTGATAATAAATACAACATTTACAAGCGACCACCCATCAACGTACTCAGTGGCTTAATGTTCGCATAATATTAATTAAACGTTTTGATTCATAATAAGGTTTCTTACAAGGATTTCCAATGAAATTTCCAATAAAAACTACGAACTGGTACTGAATGTGCATAATTTTGTTTACTTTATGACTATGTATTGTTTATATGTGACATTTTATATATTTTTTTGATATATTCATATAACATACATATAATGACAGTTTTTTTTAATCTTTATTTAAAGTACCTGACACACGAGAAGTAATGTCGTCCTGTAATAACCTTGTACATTCACATTATCTATATTAGAAATTAAACTCTGACTTAACTGCTTAACTGCTAGCAAAAACTAAACAAGCTATTACAATTCTTCAATTCTCTTGTCTAAGCCTAAATTTACTATGCTAATTTATACAAGCTAAAAGCAGAATTAGAACTAGGGTAAACTAACATGCTATTACAAATACCAACATTCATAGTGTCATCAACTAATGTAAGTTTTCTCAAAGATTCGTTCCGTCTACATTCCATCAACATATGACATACATCTTCCTTTTTTCCACATACTATACACATTGGCGAAGCAGTTTTATTAATTGTAAAAGCAAAATGATTGAGTGGAATGTGACCGTACCAAATTCGAAAAGCTAACACAAGAGTTTTTCTATTAAGATTACATGATTCAAACCAAGGAAAGCGAAAAGGCTCAGGACGAAGAGTTCTATACCAAATTCCTTTTTCCTGTGATGTTTTTTCATAATATATAATTTCATTTATATATTACGAACGTGTTCGCTCAAAATCGGAAGCAAATCACTAAAAAATGGCACTATGCTAAAGAGTATTCCATCATTTGTAGCCTCCCTTGCTTCTTAACTTACCTTAGGTTATCCATTTCCTGAATTGTTGTGTAACATAACATGTAACATTGTAACATTTAACATACATATAATGATAGTTGCTTTTTCTAAGTAAAATCAATAAAATATTTACAGTTATTAACCAAATGTAAGTAGAAGACTTATAGTTTGTATGGACATTTGAATTTCTTTGTTTGTTTGAATTGGGGTGGTACTAAATGGAAGTAGCATGGGACTACCTCCATTTAGTACCACCCAAATTTTTCGTACGAACTTGTAGCAGATGGGCAAAAATAATCTTCCCATATCAAGACACATAATTCTCCGCATTTCATAATTCTCCGCTCCGATTTCGAGACAGTGGTGGTGCGTGTTGAATGGCAGAACTCAACACCCCATTTTGTTATAGTAGAGCGGAAAAATTAAAATAATTTAAATGTCAATTATTCGTCCGAGTGGAGACTAGTTTATGTATCCTTATTTCTTGTAGATTAACATGACATGACATTCCAAGACTTTAATTTCTATGTATTTCTATATATGTTAATAGAAAATGCTCAGCACTTTAAACAACTTTTGTTAAGATGAAATGAAGATAAAGTTATAAATAAATTTCTTGCAAGTATATACCACATATTTTAAAACTTTTTATTTTGTTATATTAAATGGATAAACAAGCGAAAGGACTACCTGATAGTGTGCTAATATTTGCCCATGGACATCAATAACATCGGTGGAGCTGCGGATGCGATTGAAGACGTTTGAAAGCTTAAATGCTGTTATAATATTTCATTGAGTCTACTATTCAGTGGAAAATGGAAAACAGACAAACAGAGTGTCTTAGCACTAGGTGCCCTCTGCCTATCCTAATCTGGGCGGAATACAGCGTGAAAGCTTCAAAAAAATCTACAATATTTTGTCTTCGATATATCGTCCACGTTGTAACGTAGATATGTAACTTGGGTAACTTTACTATGATCATCAACAGGTCAATTTAAAATATAGGTCATAGAAGGATATAAACAATGCAATATAATATGATTATTCTCGTATAGGTATGCAGGTATGTGCGTGAATGCAACACGAATAACTAATGTTAATATTCTAATATAAGCTTTCTGTGTATATTATTAATGTAGAAAATTCTTTGACGGACGAAAATTGATATATCTGACCATTTTATTATTGTAACCTAATATGTGTATGGTCAGTTTAAAAAAAGTCATAATATTAAGTACTATCGTAAATGTTCCTATAAAAAAAAATAAACTTTTTAAGTATTTTAGTGAAAGAAGATCTTAAAAGGTACATATGAAGCTATTAATTACTAATATTATTTCACTACATAAGCTCTGTTAAGAATTATGAAGCTCGGTTAAGAAATTACCGACTTTTGTAATAACTAAAGAATTGATTTCTACTTCATATACTATATTTAGTAATAAAAATAACCTATTAAATAATAATTTTAAATAATTTTGTTAAGAGGTTTTCTTTACTTCGCTTTTAGCTCGGCTATCATATACAATTTCCTTTAATATTTTTTTAAAATACCTTAAGTTATCTTGTATTTAGCTTCTTAGCTTACTCTGGTACTCTTGTACGATAAAATATTTCATATAAGAAATCTTTCATGATGTTATCACAAAAATAATCAAAAGAAAAAAAATACACAAAATGTATTTTCGCTAGGTTGGCTTCTCATACTTTTATAAAAACTAATTTAAATATATATAAAAAAGTTGTTTTAAATACATATAAATAATTACTTTTTTGCCAACTATACTGTTTCTCAGATTTACTTTTCCATGTGGTGAAGACCCGGCGTGTGCAGGCTAACGGTCCGCTCACGTGCCTCTCAGAAGGCATCGACCCTCAGCGGCCTCCGCAATATTCTACGCGCAATACCACCTTACACCCTATTAAACAACCTAAAGCTGATTCAAAAACATGCCAATATACACCTTATTTACATTTTAATACAATAGTATTTACGCTGCACTCAATTCCTTTGTAAGATCTTTTGCATTTTTGTACAGTTTATATACCTATATAGATATACAGTTCTTTAGACTTCATGGATTTTTAATGTTATTGCCTATAGATCTAAGTCTTGTTTTATTTGAGGCAAACTTTACATAATATTGGAGAATAATTTCAATTTATGTATTATTTTTTTGACCATATAATTTGATGATGTATGTGCCTGTAATAATATGAAACACTGTAGATATCAAAATACTTGCGTCTAGTAATCAGTCGTGGCGCAGGGGCACAAAGTGTGACTGTAAAATTGACTGGTTGTGGGTTTGATCCCCACTCGAGGAAATGAAATATTTATTTACATTTATATTTTCATTTCTTCGCTCTGGTGTCGAGGTAAAGCGCGGTGTTGAGTACCACCACTCAACACACAATGCCTCTAAAACTCGGTGGAAAGTGGGGAACGGAGTGTCTTAACACTAGGTTCCCTCTGCCTACCCTGCTGTGTGTGGGATACAGCGTGAAGCTGATTTATTTTTATTTAGTAACCAATACAAAATATTATTTTAAACATTTTTAAGAACTCTACATTAATAAAAATAATGTTTTTTTTGTACATTAATATCGATTATACAAATATTGAATATAAAGTTATTTATTATTCTATGATAACGTATACAGGTTTCGAACTTAAGTAAAAAGTTATAAATTATGCTTCAACATAAAAATAGCGTTAGTTTATGTATCATTAATTATATATTTTTAGACATTTTCTTTGATTTTTCCTAAAAGCTAGCAATTTATTTTTTAATTAATAAAAAATATACATATATTTTTAGGGACTATTAAAAAAGGAAGTCAATGTTGTATACAATAATATTTATAAAAAAGAAAATTAAAAATCCGCTTCACGTTGTGTCTCACACACAGCAGGATAGGCAGAGTGTTAAGACACTCCGTTTCCCACTTTCCGCCGATTTCTGTAGGCATTGCGGCGTGTTCAGTCTACAAAAGAGCGGAGAAACGAAAATATATATTGAAATAAATATTTCATTTTCTCCAGTGGGGATCGAACTTACAACCAAGCGCATTTACAGTCACACTTTGTGCCCCTGCGCCACGGTACGACAATAATATAATAATATTATGTCTTATTCAAAAAAAAAATGCTAATAAGTTATATACCACACTTAAAGGTTAACTTAACATGCTTGACGAAAATTAAAAAAAAAATGGTAAAACCAACAAAAACAGACCATTCTTTAAACCATTCTGTAAAAAAACATTTGAAAAATTACACACCGACTTAGACTAGTTCTAAGTCCAGTGAAACAACTGCATAATACAATATGTCCTTTACCTTCAATTCCTGATAAAATGTTATGGTTGGATTAGTTTTTGTATAAATAAACAGTCGATTCGTCATTGCCAGAGTTACCTTGTCCTGATTAAGTAATATCATGTATGTGTGAGACGTCAAAATAAATTATTGTAAAAAAAATATCGTAATATGATGAATATTACGAAATTGTAGTTAGAAAATATTAAATCTGTTGTTTTTTTAGGCAAAGGTAATTTAATTAATTAATACTACATATATAAAATAACAGCAAAGAATAATATCACGTTGTTTGTTAATATTTAATAATAATATTATAATGAGAAGGCTGCCATTTGAGTGATCTTTTCCAGGCGAGCATCAAAATATAAAAGGATATTATAAGAAAGAAAAGGCATAAACTATCAGGTACTAATCACAGACTTAAAGATCAGCTTCACGCTGTATCCCGCACACAGCAGAGTAGGCAGAGGGAACCTAGTGTTAAGATACTCCGTTCCCCACTTTCTGCGGGATTCTGGAGGCATTGCGTGTTGAGTGGCAGAACTCAACGCCGCGCTTTGCCTCGACACCAGAGCGAAGAAATGGATATATAAATTTAAGTAAATATTTCATCTCCTCAAGTGGGGATCGAATCCACAACCAGTCGGTTTTACAGTCACACTTTGTGCCCCTGCGCCACGACTGGCCTCACAGACTTCAATTAACTATATATATATATATATATATATATATATATATATATATATATAGAAGAGAATAATTATAGAAAGAAGGTAGAGAAAGATAAGAAGAAGAAGAAACGCTCACTCTGGATGTATAACAAACTGTTATTGTACTTATATTAAAGTCGTTTTTATTAAACAAAAACTGCGTGATGAAATAAAAATAATTGTGTATCAAAAATTTTGGTAACGATAATTCATTAAGTATTTAAAAATCATATTAACTTCGTACTTTAATATTATGCAGAGATTAATCAATCAATCAGCTTCACGCTGTATCCCGCACACTGCAGGGTAGGCAGAGAGAACCTAGTATTAAGACACTCCGTTTTCCACTCTGCCGAATTCTGGAGGCATTGCGTGTTGAGTGGCAGAACTCAACGCCGCGCTTGTCGATTAATATCATGTTAAATACAACTCTGAGTTTGAGAAATGCTGTTGTTTTCACTTATTTTTACATGTTATTATGTTGTCTATATTCAAAATGCAAATAATGATATGGTTTGTCTGAATTTCATCAGAATTTCAGGTACGATGTAACATTCTGTTACGAAATCTCGTTTGTATCTGTATAAAAACATGTCGGAACTTTTTCAGATTTTATGCGTTTAAAATGTATCAAATTGATGTTTCTAGAAAAATTATCTTTTATCAAATGTCTTGGAAATTGTCTGGAAAGATTTGAAAGCAAAACAACTTGTTTTATTAGGAAAATAACAAAATTATAAATAATTCAGGACACTTACAAAACACTGTGTGTAATAAATTATGTAAGTACGTAACACAACAGAAACACAAAGCTATTGATACGTACCTATCTTATATCATTTATTACAGATTAATTCGAAATTGAAAATTATTAAACATATACAAATATATTCAATTATAAAGACCAGATCGAGGCCGGTCGTGGCGCAGTGGCAAAAGTGTGTGACTGTGAACGAGGTAGGTTGTGGGTTCGAACGAATAAAATACATCTTTTAATATTTTTATTTCTTGGCTCTGGTGTTGAGGCAAAGCGTGGCGTTGAGTTCCGCTACGCAATGCCTCCAGCATTCGGTGGAAAGCAGAGTCTCTTAACAGGCTAAAAACAGCGTGAAGCTGAGAAAAAAAAATGACCATAATAACTCATAAATATCTATATGATGTAATTTTATCTATAAAATAAAATTGCGATTAGGTAATATTCACATTTTTTATATAATTAATCTTAATTAACTTTTAATATTGTTTTATATAGACTGTAAAGACCGTACAAAAAATCAGTAGAAGTTAAAAAAAAAATGCTTTGCAAATAGTCAAATGAAGTTTTGCAATTTGAAAGTTAGTGGCTTTAATCAGATGCTTCTGTAATCAGGAAAAATACTGAACCAGAACCGTTAATGCATGGAGAATTTTCGTTGAAATTCCATCTGATGAAATCTCCAAAAGACGTGTCACGTGGCACACGTGACCATCCAAGGACAAAATAGTGAAATGATTGAATAGATTTGACCCAGAAAGTATAATTAAATAATTTCACACATTTTAATTAATCCACGACGTAAAAGAGGGGGGGGGGAGGGGTTTATAAGTTTGACGTGTCAGTGTGCCTGTCTGTGGCACGGTAGCTCCTGAATCAATGAACTTATTTGAGTGCAGCTAATTATTCGAAAACCTTCATCTAGGTGGTTCTTAGATATGTTTTATGAAAATTGGTTTAGTAGTTTCTCTTAAACTACTAAAACGACTTTTATAAAACTACAAGTTATGCCAAAATGAGGTAGTGATATTTTTGTCGGGAGTTTTTGTCACTTTAAATTTTGCTAGTTTCATATAAGAATTGGGAAAAATTACAATGTGAATTAAGAACATTATAAGAATTTATAATAAATAAATTCTTCGTGAGTTGAGTTCTACCACCCAACAAGCAATGTTTCGAAAGTTGAATAGAGCGCGGAGAAAGGGGTGTTTTGACTCTAGGAATCCTTTGCACTTGCTGCTCTATATTAAGGATACAGCATGAAGTTAAAAAAGGAAATAAAAATAGAGTAGAGAGTTAGAGTCTATCTTAAAACTAACCGAAAAGAATACTAAGAAGATTAATTTAATATTTTGTCAAATATGAGTAATATATTACTAAAAATAGTACAGTTTTAATTTTTTTATCTTAATTTGTCCTTTATAAATAAAATATAGGTTTAAAAATATATTATAGAGTTGTGTCACCAGTAGTCGACACCTTAAGGAAGTAGCATTTTTACACTGTGGATATAAAAAATATATTAAATTTAAACCTATAATTACGATCAAAAATAATTATATGTATAAGTTACAAAATATGTTATATTTATTTTGGTAAGCCGAAAATATGTTCAAATTACTTTTAATTTGTACCTATTAGCAAAAAAAAATCCAGTAGTGGAGACTTAATTCATCGATTGATATAGAGTGCCGAATATGTAAAGTAAATATTTTTTTATCTTAAATTACCAATAAATGTACTAAAATTATTTTCTTTTTTTTATTTGAGAACAAGATAATTTATCTCGTTCTTAAATAAAAAAAGAGTTAAAGTTAGTGTCTCATTAGTGTTACATTAGAAGTTCCTATATTTTATTAGGCTGTAATTTTGTCATAAAGGCTCTACTCCTGTTATTTATTTTAGAGGATTTATTTTCCTTAAAATGTAAATTAATCAGCAAAAAAGTATATATCTCATATTACAATAATTGTTATCGATATGTTTCGATAATTGCAGAAATGCAAGTTAAAGAAATCAGTTATTAATATATATTACACAGAATATAATTATAAATACAGAAATTTTCTGTTCATACACTTTTCAATCAGTCATCTTTTAACAAAATGGCGGAAAAAAAATATGTTGTTCTAAATTATATAAGGAAGTACATTTGCAAATATATTAAATTTAGTATTTACATAGTTTACATTTATATCCTTATTAATCTATATTTATATCTTAATTTTCAGAATTTCAAAAAGCATCGATCATTAGTGCTTGTCAGTTTCTGGTGCCACTATCCCTTATCTTTATTTATTTTAGAACCATCCTAGTAGGATAAGTATGTAATTCTACTTATGAATATTGACATGTCTGTGTAAATCTAAATTGACTTTTTTATTTATCATTACATATAGAGCAAGAGATTCATCAACGTGTGACTGTAAATGTGACAAGTATGGATGCTATTCTCACTCAAGGAAATTTTAATATTTAATATTATTATTATCTTATAACTAATATTTACATTTCTTCGTTCTAGTTTCGAGGCAAAAGCTCGGCGTTGAGTTTTGCCAGTCAACACGCACTGCTTCTAGAATTCCACGGAAAGTGAGAAGTGAAGTGTCTTAACACTAGGTTCCCTCTGCCTACCCAAATACAATAGTGTAATAATAACTTTGTGAACAGTGAAATAATAACTTTATTACATTCCAAAAGCGAAACCCAAGCTCATATGTTTTAATTTTGATTATTTTTACATAATGTATGTATGTATTTCTTTTACAAAATTCGAGTTTTAAATTGTTAAAACATAACTAACGTAATAGCTTCAGTCACGTGGGCATTAGGCTCACGATTTGTATCAATTTGACGTCGAATAATGATTAGGCAGGGAACATAAAATGTCGTGTTGGAGCGAATAAGTTATTATTCATAATGTGAATGGTTTGATCAAATTTTGTATACTTATGCAGAAAGCGTGTAATTTTCAATTATATGTTCAGTTCATCTTTACGCTGTATCCCGCACACAGCAGGGTAGGTACAGAGAACATAGTGATAAGACACTCCGTTCCTGGCTTTCCGCTGAATTTTTCGAGACATTCCATGTTGATTGACATTCCATTTGATTGTCGATTTCCTCTTCATTTGTGCATCGTACACGGTACGTACGTACGTACGTACGTGATAAAGAACCAACTCTTCAACGATTGGTAGTTAGGGGACAATCTGTTAAATAAAATGGGTACCTATATAAGGCTAGTTTTATGCTTTGAAATTATTCAGGTAATCTGATGATTGTAGAGAGAATTATATTCTTTAAATTCTAAGTATAAAAATAAATCAGCTTCTTGCTATATCCCGCATACAACAGGGCATGCAGACGGAACCTAGTGTTAAGATACTCCATTCCCCACTTTCCGCCAATATTCGAAAAATTTTCGATGCTATGCGTGTTGCGGAATTCAACGCCGGGTTTTTGTCTTGATGCTACAGTGAAAAATTAAAATATTAAGAAATAATAATTTATTCCCTGGAGTGGGGAACGAACCCACAACCGCTGCGTTACAGTCACACTCTTATGCCCCTGCGCCACGATAGCCTCAAAATATTTTATATAAAATATTTCATATAACATACTAATGTATTATTATTATTATTATGTACCTTAAGTTCATTTTAGCTGCCTGCCAAAGTCAAAAAGGATTTGACTTGCAGAACGCACGTGTATTCGAGATGTACCGTAAGTTTCATATGTTGGCATTGCATCACCCTCGATCGCCAGTCGACTCGAGAGTTATGTAACATCGCATTTGGTTATTATGATTTCACTTTTGAATCTCAGGATATTTATAAGGCGGTGAAATTCCTCTTCTTTTCTATATAATCTGTTTTATTCGCAGTTTTCTACAAAATGGATGATAAATTTTGATTAAAGAAAATCGAATATAGTATAGATAGAAAATATCGTATCTTTTTAGGATTCCGTACCTCAAAAGGGTAACTCGTATATGATCACTTTGCTGTTTGTCAAGACAATTTATCTCGAATTCCACTGCTAGACATAGGCCTCCTTTAAGGCTTATCACTCCGTGCACCCTTTGAATATAGCAGTATCCCGCTGTCTTCTTCAGGTTGTCATTCAACCAAGTTTGCCGAGAGGTGGTCGCCATTCTAGGATCTTTCTTTCCCATCGTTTGTGTGGTCCTCCTAACAATTGCCACTTCAGCTTGCAGATCTTGAGTGCTATTTGGGTAACCTATATTCGTCTATGGATTTCATCGTTGCTTATTCTGTCACATAGAGAAATATCAAGCATCAAATATCAAGCTCTCTCAATCGTTCTCTGGCCAACTTTGAGCCTGTGAAAAAGACTACCGGTGAAGGACCACGTCTTTGCGCCATAATTCATCACTGGCAAAACACACTCCAGGATTTTTTTTGAGTTCAGTTACTGAGGTATACTGGACGAGAAAATAATTCGTAATTTCCTGAACGCTGCCCAGACAACTTGGATTTTACGAGAGACCTCTGAGGCCTGTGAGGTGTTCGTCGTTGATGTTGACGCCAAGCCTGTTCCACTCCAACAGTTCCGGGGACATAACATCTTATTGTCGTTCTCCGCGCTACGTTGGAATAGATGCTTTGCTTCCATTTTGGACACGGGCTGTCTAGGTAGTGGTTTTGTATACACAGTTTAATAACTCGATATATCGATAGTTAATCCGACATCGCTGGAAAGACTTCACCATCCAGGTCGCACTAGAATCGAAAGCCTTCTCATAGTCCATATATGTAATACATAATGAAGGATTCTTCCCCTCAGTAGTCAAAGGTTACAATATATGGTATGATATTGTCACCTTTTCATTTTGAAACCTGCTTGTTTGGGAGATTAAAGTTGTCGATCCTGCGCATAATAAGGTTACTAAAAACTTTCGAAATAAGTTTAGATGTTTTTTAACAGTTTTTAAAGTTTTATTCCACACTTAAGAAAGAAAAATACTTATTTAGGAAACGTATAAAAATTTTAACGTAGCGGGACTCGAACCCGCGCTACAAGTTACGTTGAAATTTTTATATGCTTGTTACAAGTTATTTATGTTGTTAGCATCTTTGCAGGGAGATTTTGACAAATTTCGGCTACCCAAAGATCAACAACAACATCTGACTGTAAATGTGATGATTGCTGATTCGATTCTCACTTATAGTAATAATTGTATTTAAATTTTTTAATCCCCTGTTCCGGTGGATGAAGCCCGGCCTTGTGCTCATCCATTCAAAACGGAGTGTCTTAACATTCGTTTTTCTCTGAATACCTTGATATATGGAAAAAACCGGTTAAGTGCTGTGAGTTGGACTGACCCACCGAGGGTTCCGTATCAATTTAAGGATTATAGGTTAACGAAATGTCCAACTTATAAAACTTGACAAACTTAATATTGCGGACCTATGCAGTGGACTATAATTATAAAAAAATTGTAACGAATCGATGTCTGTACATGGAAGATATATAAAAAAAAAAAATTATTGATGGCATTTAATAACGTAATAGAACCAAAAATAACGATTTTTTAAATTTCTGTTTTATTGTCTCTTTGTCTATACAATTGTTCACGTTAATCTCAACTTAATGGCAACTAATTTAATTACAGTTTTCACGTTTTCTCTGCTGCAGGGAACCGTAGACCTAAATATTTGATATTAATTTCAGCTGGATATTAATACCAGCACGCAATTTTGAGATAAATAGTCTTGACAAATGGACAGGCGGACAGCAAAGTGATCCTATAAAGAGTTCTGTTTTTCCCTTAAAAAGAAAAAAATATTCAAAGGAACCCTAAAAAGTGTTATGATTGAAAAAGGTATATGGGGCAGATATATACTCTTCAGAAGGGTATTTATATCCGGGCAGGTATGTTAATAGCAAAATTCGAGTATTTATAGTAACTTAAAACGTAATTACATATTTCAAATTATATTTTTTTTCAGCTTCACGCTGTATCCCTGCACATAGAAGAGTAGGCAGAGGGAACCTAGTGTTAAGACACTCCGTTCCCCACTTCCTGCCGAATTCTGGAGGCATTGCATGTTGAGTGGCAGAGCCACGACACCGGAGCGAAGAAATGGAAAGATAGATTTAAGTAAATACTTCATATCCTCTAGTGGGGATCGAACCCACAACCAGACGGTTTTACAGTCACACTTTGTGCCACTGCACCACGACTGGCCTCTTCAAATTATACAAGTAAAATAATACATATTATGTCACTAAATAACATTAATGTCCAATGATCTCCCATAAATAATACATTTTCTAACTTCTTGTCTATCAAAACAGTTGTAACAGTTGCTCTGGCTTTAATTTATCATTGTATAAAAAAAATCCAGTACGTTTATGTAACAACCTAATAGACTTACAAATGGACATCCAAGAGACTGAATACGGAAGATATTTGTCGATCAATGTTTTGATAATATGAGAATGCCGGGTGACTACTGAGAGAAAAGTGATTTTTTTGGCGATACAATGCTTAAATTTTAAAAACATATCAATATATATTTAGTTTTTACTTAATAACTAAATTAAATCAGCTTCACGCTGTATCATGCACACATCATGGTAGGCAGAGGGAACTTAGTGGTAAGACACTCCATTCTTCACTTTCTGCTGAATTTTTTGAGGTATTGCGTGTTGAGGGCCGGAACTCAACATCGCCTTGGTGCCAGAGCGAACAAATGAAAATATTGAAAATTAATAATTCCTTTCCTCGAGTGGGGACCGAACCCACAACCGTCGCCTTACAGTCACATTCCCACCCTTGTGCCAAATATAAATTAATATTATAAAGCAGATAACTTTGTTTGTTTGAGTGCTCTTATCTCAGAAACTACAGGCACCAATTAAAAAAATTAAAAATCGTTTTGATATAAACTAAACTTGAATTATAGTTATCTCGGGTATTCCGAAAGTGTGAATGTACCATAATATTTTGTACACAAGTTAAAGTTATTCCTATAAGAATGCGCAAACGAAGCCGCAGGCAAAAGTGAATTAATTAAGTAAATTTATATATTGAAAAAAAAGAAAAGAATTTTCTAGAAAAATGTAAAAATGAAAGAAAAATCATGAAAATCTATATTGAAAACATAAATAATATAACACAGTTAACCGATTCTTAGATAAACCTGAACAACGTTACACGACCATTGTCACAAAATTCCCACAACATATTTGTCATCGATGATGTTCTATTATATTTTAATGTATAACTGCCTCCTACGTCTTTGTTTACTACAGGTGCCACATAGCTTCTTTCCTTCATTCATTCGTTGTTCCCACGCTCGCGTTACCAGTGTGGTGCATTGTGAACCACCCCCGCCTCTAAAAGGTTAGGGGTGAACTTTGTACACAGGTAGTGTTGGTGTATGGATGAAAGCCAGGCTGAAATATAATGCTATGCCATTATATACTCTATTCTTAAATCCAAAAAGATGATTCTTGGGTTTAAATTTAACAGGAAGAGTATAAGAGAGATGTGTTCGTGAAATTTAAAAAAAATATATATTGTGGACGATTGTCAAAAGTACGTTATGACCGTTGGATGAGCGTTATGCGCTTTGAGAATATTTTTTTTGTTAGTGTACTTACAGTAAAAAAAAAAACATATTAGATTTTCATTTACTAGGTATTTCATTTTAATTGACCATTTTTTTTCAGCTTGATGTTTTTTCTCTAGCATATAGCAGGGCAGACAGAAGTAATCTACTACCAAGATACTCTGGTGGTCTCGAGGCATTTATGTGCAGAATAGTGAAACTCAACGCCGTGTATAATCATTATATATTTCAACAGGATTAGTTATTTCCAAAATCATCCTACAAAAAAGCAACCTATCTCATTTTCCCGCATAGGCGAAGACGACCAAGTGTCAACACGCTAGGTTATGCATTTTTAGCTAGAGTTTGAGACAATGTATGACGACTGACGACATTTATTATATTGGAGCTGGGAAATGAAAAAAAATCATTCCATCGAGGAGGCATCGAACCCACAACCATCATATTTTACAGTCGGACGCTGTCCCACTACGGTAACCTTAAAATCTTCCTAAATTATAAATGCAGAAATCTAAATAAGTTTTGTACAAAAAAGTCATTACTTACCACTTACTCTCTAGTATTAAATATAACAGATTGTTAATTCTTATATATCTTATGCTGTATCCCGAATATAGCATTATAGGCAGAGGGAACCTAGTGTTAAGACGCTCTGTTCTTTATTTTAATTTTCGAGGCATTGCGTGTGGAGTGGCAGAATTTAACAGAGCAAAGAAATGAAAATATTGTTAAATAATAATTTATTCCTCAGACTAAGCATAGAACCCTCAACCGTCACGATACAGTCAAACGGTTGTGCCTTTGCGCGCCGATAAATTTGTTAGTTTTTATATCATTTAAAGACTTAAATATTAAATAATTTTACTTAATTGCTCACGCAGTGGACACACAAATACACACAAATAAAGTAAAGACCAAAGCTGTCTCGTGAATATAAAATAGACGCGTTCTTCAATTTTCATTGTCCAAGTTAGTATAAGGAAGTTCCTAACAATGGCGGAGGAAACGGAAGTGTATCGCGCCTCATGGCGGCTATTGACGTTACTAGCACAAGGACTGATGAATGACCCCGAAAATAAAATGGTGAATCCTTTCCCTATCCCAACGCTCACTATTTAAAATAAATAATTTTAGGTATAGTATTCTTACTCTGGTAAAGATGGCTAAAAATTTAAATATATCATGTATACCTAATGGTATATATTTCAGATTGATATTTGTGGCAGAAGCCGCTGTATTTGTTCTTAGGTTTGGAGAATGTTTATACTTAAATTATATTTATTTCATTACTTTGGTGGTTTCTTTTCCACTGGCAGCCCCACTCAATTAGTAATATGTGTAAATACAAAAGTAAAGCTTATTATACTATTTCAAGCATAAAGGATATAAATTTTTTTATTTCTACTGATTTAAGTTTCGCCATTTCGCAAAGACCACACACAGCACGATCAAACGGTGGTGGCGGGTCCGTCCGATAAATCTCTCCAATTAAATTCATCTAGTGTATTGTCATAAATCCATGTATCGTAAGGTATAATTAATAAATAACGACCTGCATGATGCGGAAGTCATGGCTGGTTCGTGATTGCGATAAATAAAACAGCACTGATTCGCGCAGAACAATGGTTTCGGGTTATCGTACGCCAGTACCATTTCGGTGAAGGTCCCTAGAGTCGAGGCCATGGCTAGTTTTTCTTCTCATTCTCTAAAAGTGTGTGTATTTATTTAATTTTACATTTCAATTTGCAATTTTTATGTAAAATTATATTTTTGTTCAGGCGATATGATTTATAGTTTTGTAGAGACAAAAAAAACAACCAAAATTTACAATTCTTTTAGAAAGTTCTTTAAACATTGAATTTTAATAATATTTCGTATTCAGCTAATACGTTTTTAATAAATTATACAAAACAAACGTGACTGTAAATTTCTTTGCTCTTGCATTTAATAAATATTTAAAATGAATACGCTATCTAAGTTGGACGAATAAAATGAATAATTATTTTATATTAGCATGATTCAAAATAATTTGGAAATACCTACTATTTTTGTCGTGTTGAAAATGTTGAAATATTTTATAATTATAATATATTAAAAACAGAAAGGATATAGTGTCCTTTCTGACTAGTGGCGACTGATATATGCGGTCAATTTTATAATATATAAATACTTCCCCTACCTTCTTTACAAATAATCTATTAGTTATATAAAAAAACACATAATTTTTACAATTTGGAAGCCACCAATTGGTACTGTTATTATTTCATTTTATTGCATAATGCAATTTCAAAGCACTTACAATTTTTTACCACATTTCTTTTACTTAAAAAGTTGTTTCAAAAAACTGAGGACCCATTATGTTAATCTTAGCGTGAAGTGTAAAAAATTTTATTGTTATGACTTGTAATTTAAGCGATAACTACGTGGGCATGCTCAAAAATTTGTCGGTCTGTCTTTAAACCGCGGGAAAACTTACATCTAAATATAAACTTTATGTTATTAATAAATATAGGAACATGTTTACATTTGATATTCAACAAAAACTGAAA
Source organism: Heliconius erato demophoon (assembly GCA_018249695.1). NCBI lineage: Eukaryota > Metazoa > Arthropoda > Insecta > Lepidoptera > Nymphalidae > Heliconius > Heliconius erato. The sequence continues at coordinate 16,664 of DWQW01000979.1, forward strand.
TAATCGAATACTGAGTTTGAAATTTAAACCTTTTAAATATTTATTATTGCACTTATTACTTTAAATTTATAATTTAAGACATTTACGTATTACAGATCATGTCACAAAGTGAGTTGTTAGCGAGGAGTAGGAGTTGTTAGCAGCTTAATGCAGGAAATTATTATATTCTTATAAATATCAAATCATTCTTCTATTTTGCTAACTTTGCTATACTCCAACATGGAAGCCAGAGGCTAATACTTCATTAATGGCGTAACGGATCGGACGGTGCAAACAAGCAATTTTTAATACAATAAAAAATTACAACAAAAGAAAATTACGATAAAATTGCAATAATCAACGATAGAACCGCCATCTAGTACTGTTCTAAGAGCACGAGTCGTATTCGCCACGCACACACGCGCAGCGTCGACTGCGTTGACTGCGTGCGCGCACTTAAACACGCTCACTTCACGCACACACGCAACGGTGACATAGAAAAACGAACATTAACTCACACTATTGCGGAATTACAGCCTCTTACGTGAAGAACGTAAGCGGCTGCGGAACTCAAGATGGCTGACATTGGCAATGGTCGTTGACCCAGCGCGCGCAGCCTTCAAGAGCTTAGACGCTGACATTAGAGTGGTTGTTATTTTCCGTCAACATTCTACATTTTTCTATTTTATTACATTTTGAAACACATAAACGATATTTTGTTCACGAATTACATTTTATAGCTTAAAATGTAAAATATACATAACATATTCTGAAAATATGATTTTAAAAAATTATTACACATTTAATAATAACTATTGGACAACTCTCAAACCAAATAATTTTCGATTTTTTATTTAAACCTCCTATTTACTGAATTAATTACGACTCCATATACATTAGAAATATTTTTTTAGATACAAAATTTATTATATCATAGTATAGCTATGTTAATATATATTATATCACATCCAACCGGAAATCAACGCAATTAGAAGCCTAGCTACACAAATGCAAATGAACTATAACGATTTCGGTATCCGGAATCAATTTTACCATTTACATAAATCAGCTTCACGCTGTATCCCGCACACTGTAGAGTAGGCAGAGGGAACTTAGTGTAAGACACTCCGTTCCCCTCTTTCTGTCGATTTCTGCAGGCATTGCGTGTTAAGTGGCAGAACTCAACGCCGCGCTTTGCCTCGACACCAGAGCGAAGGAATGGAAATATAAATTTAAGTAAATATTTCATCTTCTCGAGTGGGGATCGAACCCATAACCAGTCGGTTTTACAGTCACACTTTGCGCCACGACTGGCCTCAACCATTTACATGAGAACAAGTAAACTCGACAGGAAATATGATACAATTAAAGCTACCAAGTCACAGGCGCCAACGCTCGGGCAAGCAGAGACGGCGGAATGTAGTTCAAGATAACGGTGCTATGCGAAAAAACTCAAGTTCACTATCATGGAAGATTGCGCTCGCGGTTACGTTGTCTCCGCCTCTAGCTGTTATGATACTGTGTTACCATGTATTATATCATTTATTTATTATTTCTTAGTTTTATTTTTGGATTATATGTTTTTGTTATATTGTTTTATGTTTATTTATTTATTAAATGTAAAATGTATTTATGTTATATATTTGTAGGTGAAGAAAAGAATAAATTGTAATAGATTTAACTGATAGTTGTTTTATTGTAAGTATTTAAATAGAAATATGTATAAATATTTTGAAGTGTGTGTGTTAGCACTGTTTAAAGCAGGTAATTTTAAATGGTTTAATTTTTTTTATAAGTATGTACTTTAGGTAAGGAAGGGAAGTCTGGATAAAAAAGGAAATGCCGAAAGTGGACTAGAACTTTACTTTAATTTACTTTGAATATTTTAAATCCCTCGTATTTGTATAAAATTTCTTTGGTACAAGAAAATTCGAGCTTTAGTTAAAATATTAGTAATATGCTCTGAAAAGTTCAACATTACTGTTATTACGTGAGAAGACTATTGTTTCAGATCAGTCATTATCGTGGGTAAATAGTAGTTCCAACTATTTAAATGATAATTACATGACTTTTACGTGTTTTTTTATGTTCGTGCGAACATTGCCTATGTAAGTAGTACACGCGTTATTATCAGTTCCATGGAATCGACTTGAAGCATTATATTAAAAGCTTAAAATACAGATTATATTAGATAAATCTACAAATGATATTCGTAAACTTTGCCTCTCAAAATCAAATCGCAAATCTGAATTAAAGCGATGTGAAAATCTTAAAGTTGCAAAAAAAATTATGTACTAAATACAAAAAAAACCTGGTTCACGCTGTATTCCGCACACAGCAGGATAGGCAGAGGGAACCTAGTGTTAAGATACTCCGTTCCCCACTTTCTGCCGAATTCTGGAGGCATTGCGTGTTGAGCGGCAGAACTCAATGCCGCGCTTTGCCTCGACACCAGAGTGAAGAAATAGAAATATAAATTTAAGTAAATATTTTATGAAGACATATGGGGATCGAACCCACAACCAGTCGATTTTACAGTAACACTTTGTGCCCCTGCGCTACGAATGGCCTCTATTTTATGTACTTAGTAATGTAAAAAAGTATATTGTAAATTCTTTGCTGTCTAAATAATAAGCTACTTGTAATTTAACAAATACGAAACTGTTGTCAAAGAACGATAATAATCTATTGAAAAGATTCATTGCTAATGTTGCTCATTTTAATAATCAGGAATATCATATAATCCTTTTAAACGTTGAAAGCAAAAGTGGCCTTTATGTTGTCATAAATAAAAGCTGATATACTGTAACCGTTTGTCCTAACTGGGCTAAGTCTTTAACAAGGTCAAAGAGGCAGCTGATCGAGAAGGTGTTTCTAAGGCCATAATTTTGGTTGTTATTATCGAATATTGATTTTTCTTTGTTTTGGGACCAAAATGATAGCTGTAGGCGAAGTATTTTAATAAGCACAGTACAGACATTAGACGAAATGTAATACTATATTGGTTTTTATTTGCGTATTTTATTGAATTTTTCTATATGTTTATATTTACATATATTTTTAATTATTTGTAATTGATAAATAGGGTGTAAAAATTTTTGGTATATAGAAGTCGTGTGTCTACTTTAGTTAATGAAGATGATTTATTATTTAGACTTTTGCACCTTGTGGTGTAGAATCTGTCTCACCAGAAGTATATATAGATTAAACATAAAACAGGTGTCAGTTATAATAATTTACTTTCATTTATTATGATTAAGATCCTTAAAAATGCTAAATAAATATAGATAAAACCTTCAAATCTAAGACAGTTATAAAAATTTTAGTTTAAGATAAAATAATTTGTTAAATATTTTGTTTATATTTTATTTATTTTCTTAAAATTGATATCTCGTTTAATAATTCAACATATAGAAAAGGAATAAATAACTCCTGAATTTGGCGGAACGCATGGAACGGAGTGTCTTAAAACTAGGTTCCCTCTACCTTCCCTACTGTGCGCGGGATACAGCGTCAAGCTCGTTCAATAAATAACTTTATTAACTGATAATTATTGTAAAAAATAAATGATACATAATCTATTTACACAGTTCTCATAACTCAAAGTTCTTATCTTAATTTGTCTGTCTCTTTAAAAAGTCTTCTAGTAAAAGACATAAACGAACTCTAACCTAACCTATGTAAATTTGTTTTGTGTATTATTGAATTATACTACATTTATATAAGACTTTAATGAAACTTAAAAAAAAAATTGTGAGTTTTAACATGTTATATTTATTGTTGTATTTTTCCACACTAGACTTTAACTTGCTTTTTATTTAAATGTCTATATGCAATAGGTTAATCGCTTTAATAAAATAAAAGATATATATTATTCAACTATGTTGAAAATTAGGTATATTATATTAAAATTATGAAAAGCTGTTTAAATATTTTAGGAATCTATGGGAAGTACATCTGCGGACGGTATAGGAAACGCTTGCTTTGTATTACCGCACCTGCAACGCTCTCCCACGCCAGTGAACTACTTGCACAGCACTCACTATAAATTGCTTTACAATAGCTGAAGTAAAATGAAGCTTATAGTATAGAAACAAGAATGAGTACGCTTTTATCTTTGATAGATTGTATCTTGTTCGTACACTAGGCTACTAATATAAATCTCTACAAACTAATATCAATCATAAGAATAATGATATAGATTTCGTAGCAGTGTGTATACGTGTTGTATTAGTGTATTTTTTATATCACTGTACTGATATTACACCGTCTATTACAATAATGTCTGTATAAAATTGTATATTTCAAATAATTCATTCTGTACACTATGTAGTTTTATATATTAAATAAATCAGCTTTACGCTGTATCCCGCTCACTGCAGGGTAGGCATAGGGAATCTAGTGTTAAAAGACACTCCGTTCCCCACTTTCTGCCGAATTGTGAAGGCATTGCGTGTTGAGTGGCAGAACTTAACGCCGCTCTTGTCCTCGACATCAGAGCGAAGAAATGGAAATATAAATTTAAGTAAATATTTCATCTCCTCGAGTGGGGATCGAACCCACAACCAGTCGGTTTTACAGTCACACTTTGTGCCCCTGCGCCACGACTGGCCTCAATATTTTATATATTAATTATAAAATTGTGACTCTATCTTAGGAGACTGGCACATTTTTTTATCTAAATGAACTATATCTATTGGTGAATGATATGCCACAAATCACTTCCCTTGAAAAAACCTTTATTCATACTTTCACTTCCCAAATAATTATTCCCATGGATTTTTTGTCTTGATTTGTAGAAAAAATCCCTTTCGATTTCCGCTCGGAGCGAAGGCGCCATCTGCTTCTATTCCTGTCATGTTTAATTAAAAATGTTTTTGATTCATCACAACGCAGTCTTACTAAGAGGCTGTATTTTTTTTTTAAATATTTAATGATATTTTTAATTTGAGCTTATATTTTAGGTAAGGTAGATGTTATATATATCAAGAATGTAATAAAATTTTCATGAAATAAACACAAATCATTAAGGCATTTAGATATATATAGTACAAATCGTCAAAGTAAAGAGAAATTCAAATTTTATTGAAATATGTTATATTTCTTGTATTTTTTATAAGGAAGTAATAAACAGCATTGTTTTAGAGTAAACATATTTTGTACGAAAAAATCTTGTCAAGCTTATTGTCTATCGCTTGGAATCAGGTAGTTTTTTGGTTTTCAAAAGACGCCGCTAATGTTATTCAACTTTCTTTCACTTTGATCTTTTGTGTAAAATACGTTACGTAGTTATGATACCATATAATACCGATAACATTTAGGATTTTCAATTGTTCGTGTTACACTTGGTTTTTGAATATGTGTTGGTAAATTTTGAAACAAAATAGAGCTTTCACTAAATATTTCAAAAAAAGCTTTCAGTTTAAAGATAAAAAGAAAGAAAGTTAGTCAGTAAATAAAAAATCTATAAATTAAATTTTACATTTTTATAACTTAATACATGATTTTGGATAACCTTAGAAAAACCACATACCCCATTTAAAATACTAACAAATATGTTGACGTCCCTCAAGTACAGAAATACAAAAATAGCAAATATAGCACAAGAATAACTCTTTAAAGTCTAGTCTAACTAATTACCACAGTCAAAGTCTAACTAATAAATTCTACATGATATTGGTGAAATAAATATTGCACTAGGCACTCCTCGAAGCCGTAAAATGAAGAATAGAACAGGAGAGACCGAGCGCTACTCTTTGTCTAGAACCAGACGGAAGAAACTTCTATATTTAAAATTAAAATGGTTCTGCATATGGAAAATGACACTAAAGTTATGTTCAGTTCAATAGATTTTAATTAATCCACGTTTAATATTATATTGTTAAAACGAAAGCTATAGATAAACTAAATAAATAAATCAGCTTCACGCTGTATCCCGCACACAGTAGGGTAGGCAAAGGGAACATAGTTTTAAGACACTCCGTTCCTCACTTTCTGCCGAATTCTGGAGGCATTGCGTGTTGAGTGGCAGAATTCAATACCGCGTTTTGCCTCGAAAGCTAATAATGAAGTTAAAAATAGTAATTATTGATAATAAATATATAAATAATACATTGACTGTGTTAGGAACCTTTGACTCTTTTCCTGTAATGCAACGTGCAGGATTCAGCGTGAAAGTTAACAAAACCTTTGAAATTAAAAAAAAAATAGATATTACCCAGTCACACAAATATCGATAACCGGATGCAACATTGAATTGCGTGTAAAAGTTGATATTTAAGATTATTTCCCAGGTAAATAATGGGAGATGTTTTTATTTGTTTCCTTTTTACATTAAACTTTGACTGACGCATTTGTGGTGACCATAATTTTTTTATTTTCATAAAATAATTTATTAATAAAGTATCATTTGTTAAAGAAAAGTGATGAAAAGAATGGTTATTAATATAGTATGAAAAAACTGTATGCGTGAATTTATAAAGACAAAAATATAAAATCTAAGATTTTTGTTGAAAATAAGCACTTATATTAGAATTTTAAGATAAATCGTCAATGCGCAGTAATACATAATTTTTTAAATATTTCTATCCTTCGTTATCTAAAATGATGTACCGTGTATTAAAGAATTAGAAAAAAGGCAACTTCACTAGAAAAACATCTGCTGCAATTCCCACGGAAAGGATTGAACCTTATGTGCGTCGGAAGGTAGATGGGCTACTATTAAATCTGTATTTGTTGAGCACTTTCTTTAATTTTATTTACAATATAAATTGAAACAATATAAATTGAAAGTATCAGACTAAAACATTTCAAAGTTTTTATAAATTATAAAGATATTTCTTTGTTGACATTTTAAGAAAAAAATCGACATTGTATTTACTACAGTTATGGTTGTGAATTCGATGTCCTCTCAGGGATGTATATTTTTTTGAAATGGTAAGAAAAAAGCAAGCAAAGCGCGGCATTTAGTTACGCAACTCAAGACATGCTGAGGTTTGAATTCATACGTACAGCAGAGAACGGAGCTAATAATACTAGGTTCTTTCTACCTACTGTGCTGTGTGCATGATGAAACAATAAAAGATGAAGCTGGAAAAAATATATACATACGTGTACATACATTTTTGTAAATTTCATAAAATTATGAAAAAGTGGCAAAAATGAACCCTATGAAAGAATAAACTTTCAAAATAAAAAAGTGCTAAAAAATGATAATCTTACAAACATCATTATAAGAATAAAATTATGAACCCTCTCAATTAATATTAGTCCCTTATAAAAGACTTCAACGACATTCAATCAAGTATCGTTCTTATAAATTTCTACATATTAAGTAGGTAAAAGAAGAATGAATATAAGTATATATTTCTTAGTTATTATAATACTAACAATATTTACTAATTTTTTTATCAGCTTCACGCTGTATCCCGCACACAGCAGGGTAAGCAGAGGGAACCTAGTGTTAAGACACTCCGCTTCCCACTTTCCGCCGAATTCTGGAGGCATTGAGTGTTGAGTGTCGGAACTCAACATAACCTGTCACATTTTGAGATATTTTCATTTTACAAAAGATTTTGTTATGAATATTTAGAAAAATAAATAAAAAAAAGTTGCCTTTATTTTATTAAATCATTATGGTTAACTAAAGGCACTAATTTGGTAGAAATGGAAGATTATGAAAATTATATAGTATTGACCTGTTAGCTGGGAGCATTTGGCTGACTGACTTTTGGAAGGTTAAATATTGCTAAGGCTTATTCATAACGTTATGTTATGTAGAATCAAGATTTTTTGAGTTTAAAAAAATGATTTATGTAGAACAAATACAGTATAAAGAATAAATATATCACATCAGAATTCAAAAAGCTAGTAGAAGATATACGTAAGAAGTGTTTCTAGGGAAGATATATAAATTGTATATTATTACTTTCACATTTTTCGATAGATTTTAGGTACTATAGATCTATCCAAAGAAACGAAGATAATAAAAGATAATTAATTTCTTCGTTAACAAATTTATATTTCTTTCAATATTAAAAAAATATAATAATAAATTCACATTTTTTTTTTATTTTCAAAAACTATAATTTGATTGTACGTGTGCGTACGTGTGAAATAAAAAAAATACAATAGATGTATGCCATTTCTGTTCCACGTTATGCTCCGTGATTATGACATATGTCCAAATTGCAACCCTTTAAGCATTGTGCAAGAACATGACTGACAAAATGCATTATTTCTGAAACCACAGGCGCAGATTGCATAGACCTTACACAATTGTGGGATTTCCAACATTTTAAGCTTCTACGTATATGATATACTCGGTAAAGAATCATATACACTAATATGAATAAGCCTGGTTTACATAAATATAAATTATTTATTGTGTTTTTATTTAAACAAGTAAAGCTAATACAGAATTATAGACACAGATAGCTTAGTATCAGGACACTTCATTCTCCGCTTTCTGCCTGAATTTGAGATGTGATGACGACCTCATTACCACCATCAAACATCTCATTACCACCATTTTCTCATTACCATCATAATATATAGCTATTTATTTTAAGAGAAATACTGATATTAATATAATTAAATATTAATATAATTAAATATTAATATAATTAAATATTAATATAATTAAATATTAATATAATTATTGAGGCCGGTCGTGGCGCAGAGGCACAAAGAGTCACTGTAAATCGACTGGTTGTGGGTTCGATCCCCACTCGAGGAGATAAAATATTTACTTAAATTTATATTTCCATTTCTTCGCTCTGGTGCCGAGGCAAAGCGCCGCGTTGAGTTCTGCCACTCAACACGCAATGCCTCCAGAATTCGGCAGAAAGTGGGGAACGGAGTGTCTTAACACTAGGTTCCCTTTGCCTACCCTGCTGTGTACGGGATACAGCGTGAAGCTGATTTTCAATATAATTAACGGTACGAGAAATACGATCACAATTGAATAAGCATATGCAATGCACACAAGCTGTATATTTCTATAGACAGATGAATTCACATAATATGCGCAATTCTCGGTCTTTGGCATGTATTTGCCATCCATTTTTCATTGTAATATTTTTAACAGATTTCACTTTAGATATAACACATTGCGTTATGATAGTTTGCATACGGCCAAACGGCCAAAAGGTGTATGATTGTAGAAAGGTTTCACCATCGATCATAATAATGAATAATGTAAGCATTGTTAAGTAAGAACCGATGCATCTTTGTCGCCAGATGAAAGTGTCGTAGTAAATGTAAGTTAAAACATAATATATTTTCAAATTACAATATGGGAAATATGCTTTAAACTTATGTGTACTTTAAATATATAATTTTTCCGTAGACCGTACGTAGGAGGATAAGTAGAGGGAGTGTTAAGATAATCCGTTCCTTACTTCCGCCTTTCCGCCGAATTCATTGCGTGTTGAATAGCGGTACTCAACGCTGTGCTTTAGCCTCTGCAACAGAGGGAAGAAATGAAAATATTAAATATTTCATTTCCTCGAATGTGAATCGAACCCACACACAACCTGTCGCGCTTACATACACTGTGCCACAACTGGCCTCAATGAAATTATGAATATTATTAATCCTTATAATGATCCTTAATGACATATATGTATTTTATAACAATTTAAATTTTAGCTAGCTATGGTATAAAAATAATATTTTCCAAATGATTCTTACGATGAGTCTGTGAGGTTGAGGACCGATGGAATATTAGCATAGCCTTAATTACTGCCCAAACACCACTCGAACCTCGTTGCGAAATGTTTGACGTGATGGCTGCTCTGTTTGACCAAGTTAAGTATCCTTTACCGACTAATTTATATAAGCAGAAGCTTTAAATTTGTTTTAGTACAAACTTGTAAATTATTACGCAACTTATTACTCACCAGTACAGGCCAGTCGTGGCGCAGGGGCACAAAGTGTGACTGTAAAACTGGTTGGGTTTGGGTTCGATCCCCACTCGAAGAGATGAAATATTTACTTAAATTTATGTTTCGATTTTTGCGCTCTGGTGTCGAGGACGAGCGCGGCGTTGAGTTCTACCACTCAACACTCAATGCCTCTAGAATTCGGCAGAAAGTGGGGAACGTTGTGTCTTAACACTAAGTTCCCTCTGCCTACCCTGCAGGATGCGGGATACAGCGTGAAGCAGTTTTTATTTTATTACTCACAACTCTATATACATATTTAATGAAACATGTTTCGGCTTGTGCGTTTTATTTGTTATTGTCGGTTTTATGTCAATAAAAAAATCGAATGAAATATCAATTAGAATGCGACTAGCACTATAGTTTTAGATTTAAAACTTATACTCGAGTGTTTGTAATAAAAATTATCTCTACATTCAGAATACATAAAAAATGTTGTTAAAATAGGATTGTACTCAATATCACATAAATATATAGTACTACTGACTATGTTTATTTAACTTCACAATGAACGCCGTACATGGCAACCCTGTTATGCAGGCAGGAGAAACAATAACTAACTTAAGTAAGACACTCTGTTCCAATTGAAACACTCCCATTCCTCACTCCGTCGCCCAAGTCACGCATGGGACCCTGCACCACGACTGGCCACTATATATAAGTTTAAATAAAATAAAGAGATCGCCCTACATTTCTTGAAATACGTTAAAAAACGGAAAAATTATATTTACATTTTATTGAAGCCAAATAAAACTTATTTATATAAATAAAATGCAGCGTTACTACAAAAAACGTATATTTTTTTTAGATTTGACCTTTTCAAGTATAATATAGGGTTAACAACCTATCGTGTCCTCAACAAGAATTATAGACGTCTCATAGAGGCCATTTGCTAAAATGATCTAAGTTGATTTCGCTGTTTACTTGACTTCTTTGCACAGTATTACTAAGTAAGGACGGCATACTTAAGTGTAAATCATAAATATATTGTCATTTAAGCGACATTTATTTGTATATTTTAGAATATTTTTTAATACAAGATTGACTCTGTCTAATAAAATATCGATACCGTTATAAAAAAAATTAAAGAATTATAGATATTACTGTATAATCTGCTGATCCCTGATGAGAAAAAAAAAAACAGCTACAGCGTGCTGTATCCCGCACCCAGCAGGGTAGGCAGAGGAAACATAGTGTTAAGACACTCCGTTACCGACTTTCCGCCGAATTCTGTCTCAAGTGGGAATCGAACCCACAACCAGTCGATTTTACAGTCACACTTTGTGCCTCTGCGCCACGACCGGCCTCTTGATGAGACTATCTAATTTTTTTAAAACTTATTTAACTATATCTTTTTCATAGTTTTCTTTTTTTTATAATATCTATGAAAGTCTTTTAAATAACTTAAAAACAGTTTTATAGATATTATAACAAAAGAAAACAATAAAAAAATACGTAACTATTCAGAATATTAGCGTCAAATTATTTTTAACGAATTTAGTTAATTGTTATATTAAATCGCAACCAAACTAATAAGTCCAGTTAATATAGTTTTTATAAAGAAATCAAATATCTTTTAAAAAATATTTTGGGTCGAAAATCTCATAAATTTTATATGATAATTTTATTTTTGTTATAACAGTTCGTTTCCTAGTCAAGGACAAAATTATACAAGTAATTTTGAATATACATAGCATGTTTTATACATGCTACATTCAAAATAATATTATCGACATAATATTACCTGACCTTATCACATTCTTTTCTTTACCTCTACTATTAAAAAAAATAATTAAATCAACTTCAGCAGGGAACCTAGTGTTAAGACATTCTGTTCCCCACTTTCCACTGAATTTATTAAGGCATTGCGTGATGAAGGGTGGAACTCAACGCCGGGCTTGCCTTGGTGTTAGGGCGAAGAAGTGAAAATATTAATAAATAATAATTCATTCCCTTGAGTGAGGATCGAACTCACAATCGTTGCGTTATAGTCACACCCTTAGGCCCGTGCGCCACCACGACTTCTACTATTAAATTAGTTAATAGTTTATTAATAATATATTATAATATGGTAAGTTAATGGTTATATTCACGTAGCAATATATTTATATGAAAAGTATACTATGTACCGTGTATATTTCACAATGATTATTAACAGTTATATTTTATAGAATTTGTATTTAAAATATTATTTAGAAATATCCATTTATATCGTTAATAATAGTTATTTTATATAATTTAGTACCTAGTATGTTCCACAAACAAATAAGTTTGTCTGGATTTATACTTAGACTAGTACTGTTAGACATATGTAATTATAAAAAAATTAAACTACATTAAAATATTAATTTACAGTGTTTTATATTTTTCATAGTACTTTTTATTGATTGATTTCCAAAAAAATAAGGAATTTAAAAAACAATAAATATAACAAAATCAAATTTAAAGGAGCAACTTTTTCAATGTTTTATTATATAGAAATTGATATATAAATCGAAAAATCTACCGTTCATGTAGTTAGTTAGTCGTTGTATACATATATTTACATATATGTATACAACGACTATTTTACTACATAATGTCAAATAACAACAGCTTCATCTGAAATATATTATAAAGTAATATAAGCTATAATATATTTATATAATACATATTATGAAGAAAGAGGAAAAACCACTACAGCCTGGCGAGTCTGGTCTTCCGAGTCATGACTGACCCACTGCCAGAGTATTGACCTCCGCTCGCTCTGTCACTTTTAATATTTGCGTACGTTGAAAAACCTTCACCGAATACAACGTGAGAGTATTTTAAGTAACCATATCAGTTAGTTTTTATATGTGAGACAATATGTCATGTAATAGTATATTTACATATATTTTTGTGGTTTGTTCATATTTTTTTAGTATATAACGTGGCTGAGGTAGCCTAGTAAGTAGTATATTCACATATTTTGTTTAAAGAATATAAGATTATGGATATTTTATAAAATATTATTTGTATTTACTTATGCTGTATATGATTTATAATTATTTAAAATGATCCGCGACTAACTTTATTATGATCAACACAAATACAATAACCAAAATGAATTCCATTGAACAATTGCTACTAAAATTTTTGTACGCAGGGCCTTCACTGGCCTAAATTTTAGTGTATTGACCCCAAGCCGGCTATAATCCACAGAGGCACTGTCTAAGCCAAATCATCTCTCATTTAGATACCTTAGGTAACTTTAAATCAGGCAGTCACTCTTTATAATGAATGATTTACACAAATATTAAGCATTTTGTTCCACATATTTTTCATAAATATGCAATGATGTGAATCTTAATTAATCATTAAAAAAATCAAATTAAATCATCTCATTAAAGTATATCGCATACAGCAGGGTATACACAGGGAACCTAGTGTTACGAATCCATTCCAACTCTCCGCCAAATTTTTTGAGGGATTGTGTGTTGAGTAGAGGAACTCAAAGCCGGGCTTTTGCCTTGGTACCAGAGCAAAGAAATAAAAATATTATTAAATAATAAATAATTAATTCTCTCGAGTGGGGATTGAATCTATAACATTCATGCTAGTAACACCCTTATGCCTCTGCGCCACGAGGGTTTGTAATTATTATTATTAATTTATCTTCTTTTTTTTTAAGTATTTCTCAGTCGGTTGCTTATTCACTTTTAATGGTTTCCACTCTCATAAATAACAATCGATCATTTCTGACATGAATGTATGTAGGTACCATTTAGTATTTAAAATAAGCAGGAAAAAAATATAGTATTTGTACATATCCAATATACATATTTATTTAGATACTGTTTTTTTTTCTTTTTTTTTCAGTTTCACGCTGTATCACGCATACAGCAGGGTAGGCAGAGGGAACCTAGTGTTAAGACACTCTGGTCCCCACTTTGTTGTTGTTTGTGTTGAGTGGCAGAACTCAACGCCGCACTTTGGGTCGACACCAGAGCGAAGAAATGGAAATATACATTTAAGTAAATATTTCATCTCCTCGAGTGGGAATCGAACCCACAACCAGTCAGTCGATTTTACAGTCACACTTTATACCTCTGCGCCACGACTGGCCCTTTTTTTTAAAGGATTTTTAAAATAGGCGTTGCCGTACAAAATTTCACACACTGTTCATATGCCTCCATTTTATAGTTCAAACAACTGAATAGTGGCATGTCACGTCTAGTTTGACTTGCCTCGACGAATTTAGCACATTTGATTTTTGTTGTCGTGACACAGTGGTTTGGGCTCTGACACTACTCACCAATTAGACTATCATATTTTCGAATTTAGAGATATTTACTTTCTCTACTTATAATATTTTACTACCTAAATTTTTTTACACATTATCAAATAATCTTATGATAAAATGATAGTTTAAAATTCGTTTGTTTTAACTAAATAATCAATAAAATGTTAAATTAATAAACATAACATAATTATATAACATTTAACTTATATTTTATATAAAGTGTAATTCGCTATATTATATGTATATAAGTCGAGGCAAAGCGTTGAGTTCTGCCACTCAAAACACAATGCCTCCAGAATTTAGCGCAAAACGGGGATCGAACTATTGTCTTAACATTAGGTTCCAGAGGGAACCTAGTGTTAAGCCACTTGGCAGAGGCCTACCCTGCTGTGTGCGGGATACAGCGTTAAGCTGATAAAAAAAGATGTATTTAAAGTGTAATTAAAATAGTTAATTCTATAACAGCTGCCATTTAATATATTAATAAAGCGACAAATAAAAATTTTAGCCGCTGATATAGGTATAACATATTTTTCTTCAGAATCGTCTTGGCGAATGTTGATATGCAGCTTGGCATTTACCAGTGGTTGGCAATGTCGTGTTACTCGTTCCCTGTATAGGGAAGCAGGATGCGAACCGGTTGTGAGAAAAAACTATCCAGAATTGAACTTTGCAACTGACGTCGTGAATTATAGACACTATTATAGAAAAGTTTAAAGTTAAATTATTCTTTGGTACTTATATTTTATTTTGAAAAAAAAAATCAGCTTCACGCTGTATCCCGCATCATATAGCAGGGTAGACAGACGGAACTTAGTGTAAACACTCCGTTCCCCACTTTCTGCCGAATTCTGGAGGCATTGCGTCTTAAGTAGCAGAACTCAACGCCGCGTTTTGCCTCGATACCAGAGCGAAGAAATGAAAATATAAATTTAAGTTAATATTTCATCTCCTCGAGTGGGGATCGAACCCACAACTTGTCGGTTTTACAGTCACACTTATGTCGCTGCGCCACGACCGGCCTCAAGTAAATAATATATAGATTACGATCAAGTTTAATTTCTATTGTACGGGATCATAGTTAATTTAATTTTAGTTTTTATTAATCATAGAGTTTTTCTTGGACTGTATTTTGATATATGCGTTGTAAAATAAAATTATGTTAATTTAAAAAAAAACCTTAGTAATTTAGACTCTACATTTATAAAAAGTACAGTTATTATACATTTACATATACGTGAGTTTCATCATGATTTAATTTTTAAAATTTTAAAATTTATTTTAGCTTAAATTCCAGCTATATAATAATACAATTGTTTCTCCTTTACCAAGAAAATTATTGTACAACAACTGACAGTATGTCCAGATCTTATCTTCACTTGTGAGTTATGTAGTTCAATATATTCAACGTATCGGTGGAGATATTGAGTGGATAGAGTAGTTTATTTTATTTCTTACAACTAAGGTGCTTATTTTTTTTATTTATACTTGAAATTGCATTTTGTTTATTATGCTTAAAAGCGCATATAATGTTTTTTTTTTTTTGCTTCACGCTGTATCCCGCACACTGCAGGGTAGGGAGAGGGAACCTAGTGTTAAGACACTCCGTTCCCCACCTTCTGCCGAATTCTGGAGGCATTGCGTTTTAAATGGCAGAACTCAACGCCGCGCTTTGCCTCGACACCTGTGCGAAGAAATAGAAATGTAAATTTAAGTAAATATTTCATCTCCTTCAGTGGGGATCGAACCCATAACCACTGGGTTTTACAGTCACACGTCGTGCCCCTGCGCCACGACTAGCCTAAGTTAATTCTTAGTTAAAATGAGATTGTGAAAGCGGTTCCTGTATGACATCTAATTAAATATCATGACCAACAAGCGTATTTTATAACATATTGTGTTACTCATTTAAAATATTATGATATATTTGTAAATTATTTTGATACCTGTCGTGGCGCAGGTGCATAAGTTTGCAAAAGCGACATTTTCATTTTTTGATTTCCTCGATCTGGTAACGAGGCAAAGCGCGGCGTTAAACGTTGCCGCTCAACACGTAATCCCTTCTGAATTCGGCGGAAAGTGGGTGACGGAAGTGTCTTAATGGATATGGTCCTTGTTAACACTAGGTTCTCAGGTTCCCTCTGCCTACTTTGTTATGTGCGGGATACAGCGTAAAACAAACAAAAATATTAATTTCGTATATGGTATATATATACCTTGATGGAAAAATGTCAAAAAATTGCGAAATTTAAATGAAAAACTAAATGCATCTATTTTAAAACAAAATGTATAAGATAAAGATTTAAAACATTCTAGAACAACTGTTATTGCTTAACAAGATCAAGCGGTTGAATGCTTATTGAATGTATTTGTATCAATTAACACATACATATAAAAAGCTACGATAATGTAAATAATAAGTAATTTAATTATTTTCTTTTTTGTAAATGGGTTCATACTTATTATACCTATATGAAATAATTAATGAATTTTGCAGCCTTTGACAACTGTGACTAGTTTAAAATAACACAGCTAAGACATTATAAATACTTTTTGATATTCAGGTTATTTTACAAAATAATTTAAGATTTTACATTACATTATTCCAGTCCATGAAGCCAGTAGTGGCGCAGAGGCACAGAGTGTTAAATCGACTGGTCGAGGGTTCGATCCCCACTCGAAGAGATAAAATATTTACTAACATTTATATTTTCATTTCTTCGCTCTGGTGTGGAGGCAAAACGCGGCGTTGAGTTCCGCCACTCAACACGTAATGCCTCCAGAACTCTGCAGAAAATGGGGAACGGTGTATTTTTACACTAGGTTCCCTCTGACAACCCTGCCGTGTGCGGGATACACCGTGAAGCTGATTTATTACATTATTCTATGAAATATTCAAATTAATATCTATTTCTGTAAATTAAATCTATCAAGTAACGGAGGTATTGCTTCAGTAAGACAAAATAAATGATTTACATCATTATTATTATTAAATTTAATATTAATATCTGTATAAGTATGATAAAGATTTACAATATTTCATTATACCGCATTATACAAGTTCGGTTATCATACTGCGAGGTAAATTGCGGCCAAGTGCACTTTACGCGCCTTCACTGTTTCTCAAAGATTATTGCTTTTAATTGGCTGATGAACATGAGGTCTGTGAACATGATGTCTGTGAACATGAGGCCGTTGTGGCGCAGGGGCACAAGCGTGTGACTGTAAATGTAACGGTTGTGGATTCTATTCCCATTCGTGGAAATGATTTTTTTTTATTAATATTTTCATTTCTTCGCTCTGATACTAAGGCTCGCAATGCCTCAAAAAATCGGCGGAAAGTAGGGAACAGCAGAAAGTGTCTTAATACTAGGTTATTTCTGCCTATCCTGCTATATGCAGGATACAACGTGAAGCTGAAAAAAAACATTAGTCTAGTTGTGCTTAAGAATAAATAATCATAGTGAATGATGAATAGTCATTCAAAGATTGAAGTCAATTAACTAATTTAAATGATAAATAATATAATTTTGAATATTTTTATATTATAATATTAGTAGTGAGGCTAGTCGTGGCGCAGGGGCACAAAGTGTGACTAAAAAAACCGACTGGCTGTGAGTTCGATCCCCACTCGAAGAAATGAATTATTTACTTAAATTTATATTTTCATTTCTTCGCCCTAGTATCGAGGTAAAGCGCTGCGTGAGTTCTGCCACTCAATACGCATTGCCTCCAGATTCGGCAGAAAGTGTCTTAACATTGGGTTCCCTCTGCCTACCCTGCTGTGTGCGGGATACAGCGTGAAGCTGATAATATTAGTAATTAGTTAGAAATAATATAAAAATAATAATAATATTCTTTGACTAACGAAAGAAGTGTCGGAGGCGTGTAGACTGTGGAGGAGCGGTGGGGGGCAGTCACGGTCAAGGTCTGAATTAGCGGCGATGCCAGCACATGATTATGTTCGTTGCATACTGCCAACTTACGGTTATATAGGCATTTTAATATGTAAGTATATTATGTAAGCTGTCAATATTTGTGTTATTTGAAGATTATATGACTTATGCGGCGTTGAGTTCTGCCACTCAACACGCAATGTCTCCAGAATTCGGAAGAAAGTGGGGAACGGAGTGCCTTAACACTAGGTTCCCTCTGTCTACCCTGCAGTGTGCAGGATACAGCGTGAAGTTGAAAAAAAAATATACATGACTTATATTAGTAGTGACTGTAATCGCGACAGTTGTAGGTTCGATTCCCATTTGGGGGGACGTTGAGTTCCAACACTTAACACGCAGTGCCTCAAAATTTAGCAGCTGTAAATGTATTTTTTTATTTTATTCAGACATCAAACAGTTATGGAGTACACTTAAAATTTAAAAATATATAGTTACGAGTAATGGTCTATTTTTAAAGATTGTTTAAACTTAAATGGAGTGAGTATCTAGCAATATATATTCATGTAGGGTTTTGTTACAACTTTTAATTTAGAAGAAATTTAGCTATTTGTACTAAGTAATGATTTCTAAATATAAATATTAAAATGATATAAAAGTAATTGTTTCTTCAAGTTTTAAGTATTGCTCAAGTTCTTTGAGTATCATAATATAATTTCCAAGCAAATTCTATGTATTAATCGAAACACCTGCAATTTTTTTTATGGAGTATAGTTGGATGGAGTTTGCTTATACTTTTAGTAAACATTTTCATTTGCAGATGGCAGACATCTGACTAAGTGTTGGCCTTTTATTGATATTTTAATTATTTTACACAATTAAATGTTGTTTTAACGAAGATATGATGTCTTTATAATGGCGAAGTGAAAAATTAATAGATACGACTCTAAATCCCCTAAGCTTCTCACAAAACGTGGTGGTAATTCCACTGAAACTGTATTGTATCTTATTAATTTCCAAAAATACGTGGAATCAAAGGAAATAACTTATGAGTACATTCTACACTAAAGAGCTTTCTTATCTCTATGAAGTACTACAGTGGCTGGCGACTTGCTACAAGTAGAATGGTCAGACCCAAATAATAACGATCGCAGAAACCGTAGACAATTAATTATCTTATTGTTTTTAAATTGTATTCAGTAGTAGTGGCTATACTATAAACTGACAAATTTTAAAACATTGTATATTGAATTCATTAATCACAATATAACGTGTTTGGTTAAATTTATAATTAAATATATATTTTTTTATATAACACGCTAAGGATAGTCCTAATTCTATTCATCGTATATTAGTAGAATTTCATATTAAACCAGACATAGTATAAAGATATCGTGTAAATTGTATACATGACATTTTAAAATAAACAAACGCTACGGATATTAAGAGAAAATGACTTTGCTAAAATAAATTTGCTAAAAAAAAGGCAATTTGGGAACCTAGAATTAAAACGCTCCGTTCCAGATTAAGACACTCCTGTTTTAATCTTTCCGCCAAATCCATGAGGCATTGCATTGAGTGGCGAAACTCAAAGCCGCGATCAGCGTCATTACGAGAGCGAGAAAATGAAAATATTAAATAATTCATTCCCCTAAATGGTAATCGAACCCGCAATCGTTGCGTTTACAGTCCCACGCTTGTGCACCTGCGCCACGACGGCCAATTTTACCTATTGCTTTATTATATTGTCAGATTGGAATCAGCTTTTAATAATAAGCGCTATATATTATGAATGCGTGGATGTGCCACATATTCAGGCGTTACCATACACGAGGATAATAAATGAATACGTTGTCATTGAAAAACCTTGCTTGAACCGCAGTGGGTTTGTATTTTGATTAATGTTAATGTCAATTCTTATTCTATATCGGTGTTTTCCAGATGTTACTATAGTTTCTCTTGTATTTATAAGATTTTTTTTGAGGTTTACGGTGTATCCGATATAAGTTGTAAGTAAGTGTTGAGTGGAATGTCGCATTTTTATTTTTGAGAAATTGAACTTATAACTATCGCACTGAGAGTCTTTCTTACATTGCACCACAATTCACCTATGGATTTTAAAAAAGCTTAAAATAATTGTGCCTGTACACAAGGTAAAATATTAAATATTTAATTTCTTCCAGTGAGAATTGAACCCACAATCTTTACCTCTGCGCCATGGCTGGTCTCAACTACAAATACTTAAAAAAAAAAATTAAAATCAGCTTCACGCTGTACCCCGCAAACAGTAGGGTAGGCAGAGGGAACCTAGAGTTAACCCTAGATTACGAACCTTCGTCGATTCGACGACGCGGGTTTGTTTATTTCGCGTTAACTTTTGCGCGCGCAATCGTACTGCTTTCATACTTTAGGTAATCTATGTCGACCCATTGCCCCCGCGACTGATGATAATGTTTTGAGCGCAGGGGGCCCGTGAGCGCCATTCCACCAACCACGGCTCGTCGAATCGACGAAGGTTAGTAATAACGTAATATTTTGTATTATTTAGTTAGCATATATTTGCGTTATTTTTTGCATTGTTTATTTATTTTGTTTATATTCAGTGCTATTTATTATTCGTTGTTTAGATGTGATTCGTCAGTTATTATTTCAAGACGACAGCGATATAGAAAATTCATCAGGGAGTGAGACAGAAGACCACCTGGAGGCTGATCCTGCTAATGAAACAGATGGTGAAGATGAAGTTTCTACTTTGACCCAGCAGCAACTTTCAGTTCAAGACAGTTAGATAAGTAGTGACACAACTCCTTTATTGGATTTTACAACCAAACTGAAGGAGGTCTACACCTCCTAGGAGGTCTACACTTTGGACCATATGTGTTTCCTTGCTTCTTGCAATAGAAAAACACACTGGCCATTGTGCTTTTTATAGAATGCTAAACGTTGCATTTATAAATAGTTACGTTTTTTATGTAACTTATAATATATATGCTAACAAAAACCATTTATCGAGACATGATTACCTAAAAGCTCTGTATCACAAGCTAATCGAACCACACATGTAAAAGAGATTGACAATATCAATCCTTAAACTGGTCTGCGGAACTCAATTACACAGACATTTAAATGTATTCTACAATTGGGACCTCCGATGTAACTCCTGTGTACTGAAAAAGATAAAAATGTGCCTTTTGCCCGCAAAGTGAAGGATATTGGATGACTAAAAGTTGCACCAAGTGCAATAAATCGTTGTGCGGAGAGCATAAACTTCACGTACGTCACAAATGTATTAATTGCTGGATTTTAACCAAAATTTTTATTTTATTAGTTTATTACATTTGTTATTTTTAATATTTAGAGTTTGTTTGTTACATTTACTTTTTATAATATTTATATAACAACTTTAAATATGTTACTATTGTTGAATTTGCATAAAACTTATGATCTTATTCAAAAGGCTGATGGTTAATAATTATGATATTTTGGTTTATGTAAACATAATTAATAGAAAGAAAAGATATAAGTAATTAATAAAAAAAATAAAAACATACTCGTTTCATTTAAAGAAAACCCATTATTCCCTTTCTTAAATACCGTAGTCGAAACGACGAAGGTTCGTAATAAGCGTCGAAAAATAAGGTTAGTAATCTAGGGTTAAGACACTCCGTTGCCCACTTTTAGCCGAGTTATGCAGACATTGCGTGTTGAGTGGCGGTACTCAGCGCCGCGCTTTACCTTGACGCCAGAGAGAGCGAAGAAATGAAAATATAAAAGTAAATAAATATTTCACTTCCTCGAATAGGGACCAAGCTTACAACCAGTTGATTTTACATTCACAGTTTGTGTCTCAACGCTACGACTGGCCTCTGAAAAATATAATAAAATTAAAAAAACCACAATGTTATAGACTCAATCTTAAATCCTTCGTTTTTTATTTATAAAACTAGCGGCTCACCCACGGCCTCGCCCGCTTAAAATACATGATTATTGATTTAATAAGCAGAATTGATTGACAACTATAATGACTTCTTATATGATTTTTTTACGACATTATCGTCAAAGAATTTTTGATTGTTTGAAATAAAAAAATACGACCATTGTTGATATTTGATATTTATAAAATATACATAAAGCTAATTATTTATTACACATATATATTTTTGTAACTTTATGTTCTTTTTACCTATATAATATACGTTAAATGTGCTGATGTCAGTGAATAATTTAATTTACTCATTCAGAAACAGCATTTGGTGAATTTTCAAGTAAATCAGTTCAGTACTTTCAGAGAAAAATGTGGACAAAAATATGTCGACAGACATACAGACAGACAGACAGGCAGACAGACACACAGGCAGACAGACAAACAGACAAGAAATTAAAAAAAAATGTTTTTGCTTTCTATTATTCTTTTTAAGTGTCCCTCTATCCATTTCAGTCAAAATTACTAAATGTACAGACAAAATATTTTTACTCTCTTATTATATATGAAAGAAATAAAATAACATAAATTGATTAAACTCACATTTATTATAATTAATTTAATTAAATATATGGCAACAGAATACATTATATATAAATTATAAATTAGTAAGATTGTACAAATATAATAAC